>JACXGI010009376.1:0-14689 GCA_016801175.1 Esox masquinongy
CCCCAACGACACCCCCACCGACAGCCCCACCGACATCCCCACCGTCATCCCCACCGTTAGCCCCACCGTCATCCCAACCCTCATCCCCGGCACAAACCGGCTTCAGTCTTTATTTTTTTGCCGGGCAGAGAAAACCCTGAAAAAAGTATCATTTAATAGAACCCACTAGCGTTCCAAATGGCCCTCTCTTTCCTGCAGAGTGCCCTAGTTTGGAGCAGAACCAGGCTCACCCTCTGACAGACTGGAGTCTGGCCCAACCCCACGAGAGGACAGTGTTGTATGGAACACATGAAAAGGTCTAGCACTTCACAACGTGAGCTCGGGGGAGACGGGGGGGGGGGGCATGGTGCTGAGCTGTGCGTCTGATGTTGGGGGAAATTCACCGACCTCAGAATGGAGGGGGCCAAGAGGAGTGAGAGGAGGAGGCCAACAATCCCTGATGGAACTGCTACAGAATGTGTTTCACAAGGTATCTGTACCATCTCATGTATTTATCAACCTCATATTCTCATGTATTTCTCATCTCTCATCCTTCTGTAAATCTTTCGATCTATCCCATTCTTTCCATCGCCATCCTTCTTCCTTTCTTCCTTCATTCAATCCTTTTTTTCTTCCTTCTTATTGTGTAAGCCAATCTCCTTGCCAGTTCCAAAGATATCTTTCAAAAAGCCTGGGTGTCTCTATCGAGGACTTACGCAAGATGCAGATTTTCATGTACCGTTGCTTTGACTCAAAAAAATAAGTTATGCAATGCAAGACTACAATCTTTTTATGGCTCCGCACACACCGAGCACTCAACACCACTGAATTATTAGAGGCATCTCTTATTAAAAACAGATGTTGTTCTATTTGGGATTCCACCCAGTCTGAACAGAGAACACACTATCAACCACATTAGACATGCTTTAACAGTAACCACTACCACACCAGCACCTTGCAAAGAGAAATCATTAATATTTCAGTTCCAAATGATTAAAGTCACCTAGTCCTTTTCATCATTGTTAAAGCAAATAAGTTCGAAGTGTATCGTCTCTCCCCTGGAGTGAAGAATAAAGGAGAAAAAAAGTGAACACTGCGAAGTGAAGACTAGGCTTGAATGCTAATTACTGATGAGCCTGCATCAATCATTCTCCTCCGTAGAAATCACACGGTCTTCATCACGAACGTAGACTCTGCTGTCTTCTCTTCAAGCAGCGGGGGATTCTCTCCAGTACAACCCTCCTGCTAAAGACTCCACTGGGTGACAGAACAGGCTGAGTGTGTGTCGCTGAAGTGGCTTTGGCGTGTGTGTGTGTAGGAGAAGAGCAGCCTGCGGCTTGGGGGTTAGGTGTGTGTGTGTGTGTGTGGGTGGGGGGGCTGTGTTGGTGCCTCTAACAAACACTCTGCATTTAGTCCCTGCATTTACCTCAACAACAGCCGCAGCAAAGGCACAGGAGATGAAGCAATGGCACAAATGATGCATCTCATCCAACCAACACTACAGTAATCCAAGCTGTCAAAACCAACCTGTTTGAACGACACGGTGGGAATCAACAGCTCTACGGACACCAGCAAAAAAGCTGTGCCTCAGAGTAGGAAGAATAAGAGGGGAATAGTGAGGTTTACATTGAAATACCTTTACATGAGCCCCCCAGTCCTCCCCCTTCATTCTTTCTCCTCTCTTTCTCCTTCCTGCTCAAACACACAAACTCAACCTCTCTCACAGCCGTAGGGTTTGAAAACGTAGCTATCGCGTAGATACTCTCTGCTGGATGATACTCTCTGCTGCGAGTATCATCCAACCAGGACAAATCTTTCTAATCTACGTTCAATCTACTGTTACATTTAATTTAATAGTACAGTGGCCATAGTTAATTTCAAATTAAGGTTGCAAGCTACACACACTAGACTAGCTGAATTCATAGGTCAAGCCATGCATTTTTGGATACTAGTCTTCGCACAGGGCAGACAGGGACAAGAAAAGCAGAGATCTAGGCCTGATGATGAGAATATTGTGTCTTCATCCTAAAAACGGGTGGGATGTGGGGAACTTAACAACTTTACAATTACTTTCAGGCAGCCTGGGTTCAGAATAATAAGACTTAAAAAAAAAGAAAGAAAAAAAATATATTTTGTAAATTGACTGTGTTGTTTGAATGGCTTGATTCTTCAGGTATATCATTCAGTGTTTAGGGGCTTTGTATCTGAAATAATCTCCTCCAACATGATGTAAACCTTGAATCTGCAATTGTTGCTATTTTTGAAAAGAGCAGTTTAAGTCTTAGGGTCGTGAGTTCCAGAAAGATAGAATCCCTATCAATATCAATTACATTTTCTTATTTGATATTGATATAGTAAAATGAAATAGGTTGGCCAATTTGCAATTTATGGCCTTGTTCCAGTGCTATGAAGTATAAAATGTGCTTTGTCCCTTAGCTACTGTAGTACTAGTTGAAGAATGCTAGATTGTCAGCCATTTTAACCAGTTACAGCTACCAGTAGACCCAATATATGTTGCTGGCTAGCTGCAATTTTATATAAAAACCGTCCCCGCTCTGAAAAATGTCAAGGATAAAAAAGTGAATCTGGATAATATTGTGCTTTCTAGACATTTAGCTGAAGCAATGGAAACTAGCTAGTTAGCTAGCCATCCAGTACACCACCCAAAAGCAAATACTTTTTAGGGCTAGCTTAAACCTCTAGTACAGTGAGTGATTCCTAACATCATATAGCTTAACTTAAGTAATTGTTATTTAGCCGACTCAGCCAGTCTACTTGTGCACCATATAATCATTTGACCTTAGATTGCCATGTTAATATGATGTCTGCTCCAACCAAAATTGGCTGGTTGTCCACTGCTGACCAAGACAAAGTACTAACAAACAAATAATAACATGCATGCGAATTGTATTATGGAGTTATTATTATTATTTGTTTTTGTAAATAATAATTTGCTTTGCATTTCTGAATAGCACTCATCTGAATAGCACTCATACATTTTATTAGCGGCTATTCACCTTGCGGTTCTACTGTGCCAAATAAACAGGCACGGCGCGCCATGCCATCTTGCCCTAACCTGTTGAGGGCACTCATTTGCCGTAGTCATGCGAGGCAGCAAAACAACCTAGACATGGAGACCAGAATCAATCATCAAAGCAGGTGTCTGGCTATTACTATACACAGTGGCTCACCACCCTGCCATGTCTCTCAGTTGCGCTAAACAGCAATTCATTTTTTGTGCTCGCTTCCTGGGTGACAAAATGCTTGATCATTTCCATTATTATTTGTGGGATACAACCTCTAAATCAAACACAATGTTCCATGTGCCGTCCTCAATCAAAATGAAATAAAAAGTAAACGATTTTCCTTGCACAAGCGCATCACGACGCATCATATAAATTACACAGAGGCATCAATTATCTAGAGATATCCACGCCACACTGAACCAAGGACCTGTGAAGGCCGAAAGATACACTGCGGTGTCATGTCATCCCAGTGTGTCTGTTATGGATGTGTGCATTTATACACTGTCTTTCCATAATTGACATTCTCAGACAGACTTATTACATGATCTGGCCTTAAGCTTAGCATCCAACTCAGCTTTGGGCACCCAACCAAAAGAACACTCAGACTGACAGATATTATGTGAAATAATTACTGTAATTATTTTCCAGCCCCCTGACCAACCGCCTCCAAATTGTCCTGTGGATGCATCTGGCCGTGTCCTGACCTAGACCGAGTACCAAAATGACCCAGTTCCTATTCTAAAATCGAATAGTTTATTCAATCATAGGTGGATTAGAGTGGAGCAGGGAGTTTTTGTGGTTGGAGGGGAGAATTAGTTTCTTTTGTTAATGATGAGCAGTTATTGGTTGAATGCTGCACTGCAGGCAATGCCCACACCAAGTGATTTTAATCTCAACCTGCTTGGAGTGATAAAGCCTCTTGCTGCGCTATGATCTCTAAGTTGTATAGGTTATGCCGTAGCCAAGGTGATGGAAATGCAAAGGTCCATCCAGTAGAACAGTGGTAGGTGAGGCAGAGGCAAATCTCTAGTACACAATAACAGTTTATTTAAACTTGCAAGGAGAGAGAAACCACAGCAACAAAGTAAGCAGTGGAAAATCTCAGGTAGTTGAAGATACATTCAATAAATTACACTGATCAGCCATAACATTATGACCACTGACAGGTGAAGTGAATAACACTGATAATCTCGTTATCATGGTACCTGTCAGTGGGTGGGATATATTAGGCAGCAAGTGAACATTCTGTCCTCAAAGTTGATGTATTAGAAGCAGGAAAAATGGGCAAGTGCAAGGATCTGAGTGACTTTGACAAGGGCCAAATTGTGATGGCTAGACGACTCGGTCAGAGCATCTCCAAAACTGCAGCCCTTGTTGGGTGTTCCCGGTCTGCAGTGGTCAGTACCTATCAAAAGTGGTCCAAGGAAGGAAAAGCAGTGAACCGGCGACAGAGTCATGGGCAGCCAAGTCTCACTGATGCACGTGGGGAGTGAAGGCTGGCCCGTGTGGTCCGATCCAACAGACGAGCTACTATAGCTCAAATTGCTGAAAAAGTGAATGCTGGTACTAATAGAAAGGTGTCAGAACACACAGTGCATCGTAGTTTGTTGCGTATGGGGCTGCGTAGCCGCAGACCAGTCAGGGTGCCCATGCTGACCCCTGTCCACCGCTGAAAGCGCCTACAATAGGCACGTGAGCTTCAGAGCTGGATCACGGAGCTATGGAAGAAGGTGGCCTGGTCTGATGAATCACGTTTCCTTTTACACCACGTGGATGGCCGGGTGCGTGGCTTACCTGGAGAACACATGGCACCTGGATGCACTTTGAGAAGAAGGCAAGCCGGCAGAGGTTGTGTGATGCTTTGGGCAATGTTCTGCTGGGAAACCTTGGGTTCTGCCATTCATTTGGATGTTACTTTGACATGTACAGTACCACCTACCTAAGCATTGTTGTAGACCATGTGCACCCTTCCATGGCAACGATATTCCCTGATGGCATTGGCCTCTTTCAGCAGGATAATGCGCCCTGACACAAAGCAAAAATGGTTCAGGAATGGTTTGAGGAACACAACAACGAGTTCAAGGTGTTGACTTGGCCTCCAAATTCCCTAGATCTCAATCCAATCAAGCATCTCATGGGGGCCCCACCTCGCAACTGACAGGACATAAAGGACTTAAAGGATCTGCTGCTAACATCTTGATGCCAGATAACACAGCACACCTTCAGAGGTCTAGTGGAGTCCATGCCACGACGGGTCAGGGCTGTTTTTGCGGCAAAAGGGGGACCTACACAATATTAGGCAGGTGGTCATAATGTTATGGCTGATCGGTGTATACCAGAATGGGTGGGGGCAGCGTTTGCATAGTTGTCTTGTGAAAAGAACATGTTCCTTATCCCTTCCTGTCCCCTGTTGTGTCTTCCTCTATCCTGTCCTATAACACATTGATCTCTCTTTGCCCCCACTCTGACAAATGGTTTCCAACATCAACACCTCATGTTCTTCCTCACATGGACAAGAGCATAGTATTCTCCTACTTGACCATCCTGTAATCAGTACTATAGTTAAGACACACATTCATCCTAATAACAATCTTTTACCTAAGACATTTATTAACAAACAATGCGATCATTGTCAAATGCACAGTACAGTACTTTGATATATGGCAATGTTCTCATTATCTCAAAGTCAGTTAAGAACAGCAAGAAGCAAAGCTAATAACAGCTGGCTATACTTCAGTGGCTACACCTCAATATTATTTATTTGGTGACAAGGTTTAGCTACTAATTATTTAAATTATTTAGAGTTTGTTTTTTCAAGTATAGTAGAACCCTTCACACCAAATCTCACCCAGCTTGCATTGAGAAAGAATGAAGTAAAATTCTCAGTTGGACATCAGCCCCCCAAAAAAAGGTTCAAAAAAGTATTGAGACAAATCTTGCAATCCATGAATAGGACAAGGATAATGGTGGATGACATGTAGTTGTTTTGCCATTTCAGAAACAAACTAATGCGGCAGCCTGTCTTGTTGTGGCCGTCAAAGTTGACAGGTGAGCACTTGATGAGCCATGAGACAAAACTGAAAGTCTTTTGGTATACCTTACAGCCAGCAGTTTTCTGCAATCCCACACCACTGACAAGCTGATCTTGCATCAGTTCCGTCTCAGTATGTGTGGTCAGTGATGGAAGGAGCGTATTCCACAACAGCCAGCACATTTGGATTTGCACATAGTCTGGTGTTCTTCCAGATGTTCTGTACAGCTGACAGACAGAAATACTTACTTTGTTGTATTATGATCATGGAACAGAATGCCTGGTGGAAAGAGTACTTTAGCTAATTAAAATATTCACAAACATGTCCCAGTATAGGCAGAGTAGCTCCAGCAGTTGGTGTAAGACAAGGCATTAAATCTTAAAGCAGGTAGCTGCCACCAGCGCCCAATTTGACTGACATTCCAAAGAGGATGCAGCCGTAGCAACAGGGAGAGGTGCCATGGTTACTCCTTCCGCTTTCATCACCTGCTAAAATGAATACTTCTACAAATACAGCCAGCCTGTGCTGAGGCTGATTGAACTGACACATTCCTATACATTGAAGCGGTGTACCGTCTCTGCACCATCAGTTAGTGGTGAACGGGCCGTCTGGTTGGGCCGCCCTGCCCCCACCCTGTCTGGACGGGCCACCTGCCCCCACCCTGTCTGGACGAGCCGCCCTGCCCCCACCCTGTCTGGACGAGCCGCCCTGCCCCCACCCTGTATGGACGGTCCCCCTGCCCCAACCCTGTCTGCACGGGATGCCCTGCCCCAACCCTGTCTGCACGGGATGCCCCGCCCCAACCCTGTCTGCACGGGATGCCCTGCCCCCCACCCTGTCTGGAGGGGCCAACCTGCCCCCACCCTGTCTGGATTGGCCACCCTGCCCCCATCGCCTCCACTATCAGATTTCTTTTGTACATCCTTAATGCACTACCTGTAAGTCAGCTTGAATGGTGTTATTACTAAAATGTAAATCTGTGTGGCAAGGGATGTGGGTAGTGGTGCCATGGTGTTTTTTTCTGGGAGGGTGTTCCTGGGCCTAAACACGGGTGTGTACCTGTTGGATGAAGACCTGTGCTCCTTTGGGGCTGAGCAGCAGGATGGCCCGTCGCAGCGTGTCTCTGTAACGGTTGAGCTCCTCCGTCCTCATGGTGTTAAAAAGGTTGGAGAACACCTTACTGATGTTCCTGTCCACTCTCTGCAGTGACACGTCCAGGCCCTGCCGTGACGTCTGATCCAGGAAACCCTGCAGGCCGCGGATATCTGAGCAGAGAGAAGAGAGTAGGATGAGTTGGGCTGACTGGACTGACTCCAGACTGAACTGGAAAACCCCTCTAATCCCTGCAGAGCCCGTGGACTACATCAAACATATTGCATGGTTGAGGCCTGCAGCATGCCTTGTTCTTTTCACTCTCAATGAAATCGTGACTGAATGTAAATTTTCCACTGTGATCAATACCTCAAGGTGGCTCTAGTGTTAACTATCACAAGGAAAGCTCATGTCAAATAAAATACAAAAATAATGGAAATCTTCATGCTCACAGTGATTGTAATATAGATAATTGCACAAGCACAAAATAAAGTTTATTTTCACTTCTGCTGTGTTTTAGGTCTGATAGCAGCAGAGCAGCATTGGTCATTGGGAGACACTGTAAAACTTTGCATGTGGGAGACATTGAGATATTGCCTGTGGTGGGATATTGGAAGACACGAGACGTTACCTGTTGTCAGGTTTTGAGACACGAGACGTTACCTGTTGTCGGGTTTTGAGAGGCATTGTAAGACATTGCCTTGCCTGTGGTGTGGTTTTGAGAGACATTGCCTTGCCACTGGTATGGTTTTGAAAGACATTGCCTTGCCTGTGGTGTGGTTTTGAGAGACATTGTGAGACATTGCCTTGCCTGTGGTGTGGTTTTGAGAGACAATGCCTTGCCTGTGGTGTGGTTTTAAGAGACATTGTGAGACATTGCCTTGCCTGTGGTGTGGTTTTGAGAGACAATGCCTTGCCTGTGGTGTGGTTTTGAGACATTGTGAGACATTGCCTTGCCTGTGGTGTGGTTTTGAGAGACATTGTGAGACAATGCCTTGCCTGTGGTGTGGTTTTGAGAGACACTGTGACACAATGCCTTGCCTGTGGTGTGGTTTTGAGAGACACTGTGACACAATGCCTTGCCTGTGGTGTGGCTTTGAGAGACATTTCTGGGGGGTTAGGATACATTGCCAGTGGTGGGGCTTCTGTAGCTAGCACCAAAGCCCTCTTCATATAATATACCTTTCTCTAGGTGTCACACTGTTTAGCACTGAAAAGAGTGGATTTCATTCTATAATTATTTCTAATTTGCATCATGTTGAATGCTCTTCCTGATGTAACTTCTTCCGATTTAGAATGTCAGGGAGAGAGATTTGTGTGCTGACAGGTGGCCTCTTTCGAACATCTCGCCTTCCTACTATTATTGCTGTCTATTAGCAGTGACAGGTAGCTCATAGCGAGTTATATGTGACTTTCTACTGTACTCCTACTCTCCCTCCTCTCGCTGTTTATTCAATGGTGAAAAAAAGAGACTAACAAGTCTTTTCACCAACGCCAGTTGTAGTCCCTTTCTAAATAACTCGGTGTGTGTTTTAGGTACAGACACAAATCTTGTGGCACTACCAAATCTTGCTTGTGGAATACCTCAATTGTTTGAGCTACAAATTAGTATGTTACCCATAACCAAACTAAGAAGCCTATGTTATTATCTCCCAGCTTTAGAAAATGTCTGTATTTTTATAGACCTAGTCAGTGTAAGAATTCAACACAGGCAGGTGGTGGGCCCAAGCGCAGAGTGTGTAGGTTTAATCACAGGATCAGGAACAGGCAAAACTTGTGGTCAGTAACGGGCAAGGTCAATAACATAAAAGCAGATCAGGCAAAAGTACAGGCATGGACGACACTAATAATCGTTGGCAGTAAAAACCAGGCTAGAGAAATCTGCACACGTAGGGGCCATCCAAAACATTCACAGAGTAACATGTGTATTAGCGTCGTAAAATACAAACAATACCTCACAATGAAGCAGGAAAACCGAACGGAATAAATAGGGTGTTAACAAGACACAGGTGTAATCAATAATACAGAAGGACAAGCTACATTCAAAGACCAAGGACAAAACCAAACAGAACAGGCTACATTCAAGGATAACAGCAAAAACAAAAGGGAACAAAACAGAACCTCACAGTCAGGCATGTGTTTTACAACATGCACCATAGCTGTAAAGGCCAATTTCACTCCAATTTCAAATCTGCCCCCCCCCCAAAAAATGTTTATAAATACATAGGTATTAAAACTCAAAACCACATTTCTATATGATCCATCGTATGAAAACCTTAAGTTTTTGAGCAGAAAGTTCAAATTAAGGGTAAAGTAAGGCAAAGACCTCAGTAACTAAAAAAATAAATGCATGGCATCAAAATTACCTGCTACTGATTTATTCGAGGTACAATGAGCAGTGCCTTGTGAGTTGGCTAATTCTACACAGAGAGAACCTTCTTGTCCAGAGGCAAACCCTGGGCCTTTAACGCCAATTTCCTCTCCTTTCCTTCCTGTTAACCCAGCAGGTAGCACCTGCCTTGCTGCGCTACCTGCACTTTGCAAGTTCAAATTCCTGTTATGTTATACATAATGAATATTGTTAGTCTAGGTTCACTTACATTTCACTTCAAACTGGGCTGACATACTGTACCTCAACCTCTGCAAAAACACACTGGGGCATATTTTATGGTGGACTGGAATTGCTTCTTAACATTAAAAGCCTAAACGGCGGTTAGTTTGAGAAATCCTTGTTTATGAACATTCTAGATTAGCATTTTCCTCACTTTTTTCAACTAATCCCCACAGATTACAGCCCAAATCTTTTGTCAGCTGCTCAGAGTGTGGCGGTGACAGGCTCTCCAATGCTGCCTGGTTTCGCCTCACGGACTTCGGCAACAGCTGCTCTGGTCCCAGTGAAATTTAACTAAGACACTTAGGGGGGTACCATAACAAGCAGCATAAGAGATAATCAAAGAGGAGCAGGAGAGCAAATCCCATCAAAGAGGGCCCATCTCCAGCCGTCTCTCCCCCGGCAGGCAACAAATGGGATTTTACACTGGATGTGACTCTCTCATAGTGATGAGTAGACTGGGACAATAATACGCCCCCGGAATTTTATTCACATCAGCCCACATTGTTTTGAACGCTGCCAACTTACACCCCATCATCCTACTGACCAGCCTCCCAGCTCGCCACAAACCACAAGCACCCAACACTCGGACCCTACACACCCCACGTAGGCAAAGAGAATAATGCTGACACATGCGTCAGTAGTATAGTCCAGCATTTCTAATTTGCTAGCAGCGACTTGCAAGTCCAGGTTTACTCTTTTTTTATTTTTTACCACCTTGTGTACTAAACAATACAATGAAGTAAAAACACTCACCACTACAACTGTGTCCTGTGTAGGTCAGTGAGTAGGGCACTGCGTTTGCAACACCAGGGTTGTTGGTTCAATCCCAAGTATGAAAATGTACACTACAGCAAGTTGCTCCTGGGAGTTGCTGTGCATAATAGCGTCTGCCTAGTGACTTCGATGTAAAGTGAATGTGCCTACTCTAGCCATTTGGTTTGGCTCCAAGTTGTGCCATCTGTCTCAGACTTTCAGCATCTTCTCAGTGTATATGTAATAAAAGTCAAGCTAACAAATTAAACCTATTGCAAATGAGCGCCTAGCATATGTGTTCCCCTGATAAAAAAAAAAACTCCCCTAAGCGTGGACAACTATTACAGCAGTTGTACAGTTGTATTACAGCAGTTGTACAGTTGTATTACAGCAGTTGTACAGTTGTACAATTCTGGCCTTTGGAATTAGGACAGTACAATCAATGAAAGACCACTTTCAGTGCGGGCTGGACTGTCCTCTTCCCTTAATGCAAGGTGATAGCTCACTGAATTCATAATGCTCTGTTTTCAGAAATATACTGCATCTTGCGTCATATTTTCAATGCTATGTTTGTTGCAATGCAGTCAAAATGCAATAACTGTAGCCAGGCCCGCCAATAGGGGGAGACAAACGGGTCTGTTGTCCTGGGCCCAGGGTAGGGGGGGGGCAGAACTGACATTGGGTTGACATTAAAGGGCCCATCTAAGATGATCTCATCCCGGACCCAGGCAAGACTGTCAGCTGGCCTGACTGTAGCTATTCTCTTTTTTTTTTGCTTTGACCATGTTTCAGCGACAGTATTTTCGGTGGTCAGGGGAAGTATTTTAGCTATAGCAATCCCATCAAGAAATTACGCATGCAAGCAAAAAGGCATGAGTCAAGATATTTTGTGCAACCAAATTCAGTCAATATAATGCATTTTGGGTTGCCAAAATAGGACTCTAGGAATTCACAGCTTTGGTTTTATTAAAGAGAGATACATTACATGCATCAGAGCAAGCTAGGTAGCTAATCAGCATAGGTTCAACATGAATGGTAAAACAAGCAGATCAGAAAACCCAGCAGCCATCTTGGTAGGGGGATGGAGCAATCCCAACTGATCAGCCAAATGCTCATTATAGATTAGCAGCCTATAAACCATGTTGTTCAAAACCTGAATGCTGATAGGCTAAAAGAGGTGGCCCATGAAACAGTATATAATGGTTATGACACTGCACCACTTTTTACCGTTCTAATAGTGTTGTTAGCAGATTTAAAATAGCAAAAAGGCATCATGTGTGTCCGCTCATGCTCGTAGCCACCACTTGTTTCCCCATCTCCAGTAGCTAATGCACTCTCCTCCCCTTTTCTCTCCATCCTAACTCTCATCCGATCTCCATGGCCATTTTCTCTTCTGCTTTCTTCTTCTTCCTCCTGCTGCCCTTTTTGTGGGCGACGTGAGTCATCACGAGGGCTGCCACTATAGAGGAAGCAAACACACAAGAGCACGCTTCCACATCCACTGGCAGACCCAGGCTCGCCCACTGTCCTCAACCACACACTCAGAGCTCAGAGGTGGCGCGGGGGGGGGGGGCTGGGGCTGTGATACGAGCTGACAGTCCAAATACGGGCTTTTGTGTGACAGGGCTCCTGCCAAAGCAATGCAATGAGACAAAAGCTCGAACGAGGAGCCAGCCAAAGTTAACGTGACACACTACTCCAATCTTCCTTCCCTACTCTCGCTACTGCCTGACATGGTCAAATGAATGTGATGGCGAAGCCAGAGGATGTCAGCGGATGGGTTGTATAGTGTGACATCATGACAGCGCCAAAACAACCGTTACACAATCATCGCCAGAAAGTCTTACGGCACTGTGAAATGAGGCTTAACATCTGAGGAGAGGATATTGTCATGTCATCGTTAGCCACTGACACCTAGAGGAATGGGAAGGAGAAAAGGATGAAGGGATCAAATTAGTAATGAAAAATCCAACAGCTCATTGAATGACTAGCTAACACAGAGCGGTCCTTTAGAATAGTGGCACAAGGTCCCTCAGTAGTGCATAAGGGAAAAGTGTGCCATTTTGGACACAATCACAGTCTCATTACATTATCTAGAGTAAACAGCTATCTCCCTTCTATCAATCAAAAGCAAATGATTATCCACGTCAAAAATGCTAAAGGAACAATCACACTGGATGGATTGTTTCTGTAACTTAACACAAATATACCATATGTAATGAATAACATGACATTTGTAGTGTGATTAAGCCAGAGTTGAACTCAGCACACAGCCCATAAACTCTTTACAATCAGGTCCCAATCTAATTTAATATACATATGTAGTGTCTGTTTTCAGGCCCAGAGTATGATTTGAATCCATTATATTGATGCAAATAAACAGAAATCATCAGGCCCTGACAGCTCTGTACTGTAGAACGCTGGAATTAAGAGTTGTGAACAGCCCCGCTGACAGGTAATTTTACTCCAATCCCCACAAAGGACAGGCGTTTTAACTACACCACATCAAGATTCATGTGTTGTTCTGTGTGTCTTGCAAATTTTTTATTTTAGATTTCTTCTTCTGTTTTAAAGAATAATTTTGCCTTTTGCATTTTCATCTCTGTTGACAGGTGTGACATTTGCCTTTAGGAGATTTTTTAGTGGTTCTTCAAGCGATCTGTTTGTGGGTGAGAGATTTCTGCTATTGAATATCCATAAAAACACCTTGTATGACCTCTCAGACAGCTGTAAGTAAAGAGCAGTGACCAGGACAGAAGATCGAAGATGGATCAACAAGAGCACAAACAGATTTGGAAACGTACTAAGAATGAGCTACCTATGAAGCAGAACCAAGTAGCAGTTACAATGTTCTTTTTCTGTTTAATTTCCAAGCCAAATGTGATTTGTGCAATGCCCCCATGCCCAACCCTCCCCCTAAAAAAACTAGCAGGAAGCATTTCAATAAAAGCCCAAAGCATGTTGAAACAGTCCCTCTCTGGACTCTGTTCAGTCTCTTCCCAGTGCTGTTGTACAAGGCCAGGCTGGAAAGAGCAGCTAACAAACACTGCCCTGGTCCTGCACTGTCCAATCTGTTACCACCATCTGCCCTCAGGACAGAGAGAAGAATCTTGGAGACATGTGTTCCCACGCTGTGATGACGTCTGTCTGTCTGCATGCCTAGCTTCATATGGGCCAACTGAGGAGGGAAAGCATCGATCGCCCACTGGAAAAAAGGTGTGTGTGGGGGAGGTATTTGAAAAAAAAAGGAGAGAAAAGCACATTGACAGCCAATTACCTCACATTGGAGAAATGCTACAGATCAACCTTTTACGAAGGCCATTCTTGCACCTCCTGGAAAAGAGTGATATTTTCCTAGAAGAAACCTGGCATGAATGTGATGAGCATGTTCTGAAATTGAGGGATTTAATTGTACAATTGTATAATTGAACAGTGTTTTCTTTCCTGTGACTACACAAGCACAAAATGCTAATTCGCCCCTCAAGTAGCATCTTCTCTAAAAGTGTTCATGTCCTGCCAAGGCACTATGCAAAAGGATCAAATCAAAAAGCTACGTAAGATTTTGAGAGTGCAATTTAAAACCTATACGATAGGGACCTGATGCATCTAATCTCTATACGATAGGGACCTGATGCATCTAATAAGCGTAAGAAATTAGATTGTGATGAGTACAGTGTATTTGCCCTTTACACAAACAACTCTTGATACAGTAAAATACACGAATATCATGTAAATGTCTACACGTTTTCTAGTTTAGAGAAGGCAAGCTAATTATGGTGAGTCTGGCTCTCTGCAAGGTAAAATCATATCACAACCCCAGTCCCGCTTGATCAACAACACTAATTGGCACAAGCGCTTAAACATTTTAGAAAAAGGAGACAATCAGTAAAGAATAGCAACCTGGCCCTCCGCCCTATGAGATTGTCCCTGTAGAACTGTGTACAGCGCGTCAGTGACAGAGGAGAGCGGTAGAACCGTACAGTCTGTCCCTCGGATGACCCAGAGGCAGGGTCGCATGGCTTCCCGCATATCAAACGCAAGACAGGCCAGGAGACGCAGCAGGCCGCATGTAACCGGATTAACCGGATTTATGTGTCAGCTCTCTGGACAATCCCTTGGCTCTGACTTCCACTGTGTAGGTTTTCTGAGACGGCTTAATGACCTTGGACACCGTATCCGTGGAGACCCCTCTG
>JACXGI010009376.1:14789-30681 GCA_016801175.1 Esox masquinongy
TCTCTCTCTCTCTCTCTCTCTCTCTCTCTCTCTCTCTCTCTCTCTCTCTCTCTCTCTCTCTCTCTCCATGTCAAGAACAGACAGTGTAAATGGGGGACATAGTGGAATGAAGAAGACCAAAAAAGATCGATACAAGGCGAGATACAGCTTTTAAACATCACAAAACGTTTGTGATTAGATGGCAAATGGCACTTAGATATAGGTATACACTGTATTTCAATGGGGGCCTCTGGTACGTACAACTCTGCCTCTTCTACTTGCAGGATCAAAGTGTTTGTCAATGGCAGACATCTTATTTTAGACAATCAAAGCCCACCGATCTCTGTGTAGGGGGGCAAACAATGACCGGGGATCACAGTGAGGCACTGTTGACACTACTTGCAGATTGTTTTGGGGTATTTGTATTGTGTTATTTACAGGACAGCAGGAAGTAGAGGCATGGACAGCTGGCCGAGCTTGGGCTCAAACTCCCGTCACCAGGGGCATGTGTGGTCCAAAGTCAGGAGCTTAGAACACTACAACAGACTCCAATATGCAGGTTAGACATGCAGACTCAGTGCAAACTTTCAAGTGTCTGCTAAAGACTCGTCTCTTCAGCATGGTCTATGATTAAGTGCAGTCTGGCCCAGGGGTGTGATGGTGAATGGAAAGGCTTGATACTGTCCACCCTTGCTGTCTTGCCGGAAGGGGCTCTCATAGCCACTGGGATGCCCTCGCTCCATTCGGGGGTGGAGTCACGGGCTTGTTGTTGTCTCTCCGTTGCGCCCATTGTGCAATTGGAGCGAACTCTGCTGGCAATACTCTGCCCTCCTTTCAGGGTGGTTGCGGTTGGTTGATGTCCCTTTGGTTGATGCTTGGCAATGTGGGTGGATTTACTTTCTGCCTGTTGGGCCCTGTCCGGGGCCTCCCCCGGATAGGGCCGCAGTGTCACTGGACCCCCCAGTCTCAGCCCCAAGGTTTTACGCTGCTATATTAATGTGCCGTAGGGAGTAGGGTCAGTTCTCCTTACCCACTGTAAATCCTTGTAAACCTAAGGAATGCACTATATAAATTTTTTTGCCTCCTGCTCCGTTCAAACTTAGGAGGACATGAGGTCTTGACCCACACCTCCCAAGTACCACTGTATCCGCGCCACCGTGCTTCAACATTGTTGTTGCTTGCTCGTTGGGGTTTCAGGCTGGGTGTTTTGTGGAAGCACTTTGTGACAACTGCTGATGTAAAAAGGGCTTAATAAATAAATTTGATTGATTTGAATTATTCTTCAGCTTATTGACAATCATAATTTACAATGATGACCTGGCAAAAGGCATGGAAATGCAAGACAACAATCAAGTTATACATAAATAGAATCAAAAACATTTTAATACAATGAAGCAAACAATAAATCAATAAAATTACATCATGAGGTGATGCATACCTACAAACACACGTTTTGGTACACATGTGAAAAGCCTTTTGGGTTAACTTAACTTCCATTATAAATAATATCCTGCCTAACCCCTAACCCTAACATTAATCCTTAACCCTAACCTAAACCACTGAAACCCCATATAACCCTAACCTAAACCACTAAAACCCCATTATAACCCTAACCTAAACCACTAAAACCCCATTATAACTCTAACCTAAACCACTAAAACCCCATTATAACCCTAACCTAAACCACTTAAACCCCATTATAACCCTAACCTAAACCACTAAAACCCCATTATAACCCTAACCTAAACCACTAAAACCCCATTATAACCCTAACCTAAAACCACTAAAACCCCATTATAACCCTAACCCAAAACCACTACAACCCCATTATAACCCTAACCTAAAACCACTAAAACCCCATTATAACCCTACCCTAAACCACTAAACCCTATTATAACCCTAACCTAAACCACTAAAACCCCATTATAACCCTACCCTAAACCACTAAAACCCCATTATAACCCTACCCTAAAACCCCATTATAACCCTAACCCAAAACCACTAAAACCCCATTATAACCCTAACCCAAAACCACTAAAACCCCATTATAACCCTAACCTAAAAGCACTAAAACCCCATTATAACCCTACCCTAAACCACTAAAATCCCATTATAACCCTAACCTAAAACCACAAAAACCCCATTATAACCCTAACCTAAAACCACTAAAACCCCATTATAGCCCTCACCTTAAAAAAATTTCTAGGCTTGAGTTTATCACATTTATTTAAGTGAGGACTAACAAAATGTCCTCTCTAGTCATAATTTGCCATCTGGAACTCAAAAGCGTAGTAGTACTGTACACACGCACACGCATGCACGCACGCACATGCATGCGCACACACCCACCCACACACACCCCCATCCTCTACATACAGTTAGGGGTGACGAAAGTGTCAACTTTGAGATTCTTTTGCAATTTGTTCCCACACATGCTCAGTTTGAGGTACCTACCAGAGAGCAGCTTTCTGTTGGGTAAGCAGATATTGAGGAGTGAGTTATAGTAAAAGAGGTTTTGCCTCAGAGGAACTTGGAGATACTGTAAGCTGTTACCAGTGAGTCTGGCATTGCATGTGCAGCGAGACCAGTTTACCAGAGAGTAAAGATGACAGTGATGGGTGTTGTAGTGCCCCCCAAAGTACGCCCATAAAAAAATGGGATTTATTGATCTCCTTGACACTCTCTAGAAGTAACCATTGGAGTTAGAAACAGGATACAATGGAGGCTACTCAGAGAAACTAGTTAGGGGCAGGCAAGTTGCTGGTTTGGGATTCACAAACTGCGTTCCAAATTCAGACACCTACAGGTGTGTTTGAGATACGGAAGCATATGGACATACTGTACAGTACCAGTCAAAAGTTTGGACACACCTACTCATTCAGGATGTAGAATAACAGTAATGACATCAAAACTATGAAATAACACATAGAATATGTAGCATCCAAACATGCAGCATCCAAACAAACAGATTTGTAAAACAGATCAAAATACATTTCATATTGTAGATTCTTTAGTAGCCAACCTTTGCTTTGATTACAGCTTTGCACAGTCATTGCATTCTCTCAGCTAGCTTGATGAGTATAGAAGCATACAGCTAACATAATTAAAATGTTATTGCAATCCCACATTGCATTTTCATTTTCCACTTTTGCCTGCATTATTTCGGTCAATATGAAAATTAAAATGCAATCATGTGATTTGCATTTGAATTTTCATGTACTGGTATGCACATTCACTGTCAATATTAAAATGTTAATGAAAAGCCATTTGGCATTTCATTGTCAATGTCATGGCCTGCTTTGTGGTTAACTTAATTCAAATGATAATGAAAATTGAAAAATGAAAATGCAATCCCACAGTAGCATTTTAATTTTCCACTTTTGCCTGCAATATTTGAGTCAATAAGAAAATGTAAATGCAGTAATGTGATTTGCATTAGAATTTTCGAGTACAGGTACACACATCTGCTTTGTGGTTAACAAAATTCAAATGGTAATTCAAATGTGAGAAGTGAGAAACAGCGCCACCCTTTGCATTTGGATTTACACGCTCTAACGCCATTCTCCTCACTTAATGACAATGATGTTCTACCGCCCTGTCAGTTATTCTCTGAAGGCGGGACACTGTTTAACGTGCCAACCGGAAATGGGTAGACTACAATAATATACGTATGGGTACAATGGCAACAGGGCTAGCGTAAGTAATGCTGGATTTCACAGATCATATTGAAAGCAATTTGATTTCCTGGTCAGGTGCTCATGACAAAATAGAAATGATAATTGAAAATGCAGCTGAATTCTCTGCAATCACTAACGATATCTACAAATACATGTTTTACATTGCATTTCCGTGAAGTAATTGCTTTTTACAATCCAGTGCTCACGTTGGATACAATCGTCTTTTCTCTGTTAAAACGCTATTTCCTATTTGGTTTGGTAAAAGACAAAACAAACAAAAATGTCTTTATGACGTCTCCAGGACATCACAGTAATGATCACTAAAATCACAGGGAGGTTTATTTTCTTTGACTTTATTGTTTTGGTCCCCTACTGTTTTTTTTCTTGGAACAGAGTCTGTTGAACATATTATTTACTGGCTTACTGTACATACATGAACTTACATACCACATTATTGGACATGGCGGCTGAACGTCATATTGCATTTAACGTACTGCAAGTACATATTTCGCGGGTGAAGAAGTATGTACTGTTTAGTATATAGTAAGCTAGTATGCCAGTATTTGGACCGACTGGGATTTACTTCGTCAAAAAGTTTCGTCTCGACATTAGATCATTTTGTCACACATTAACATCACGCCAAGTTTGAATATTTAGCTAGACACCATTAAGCATTGTGTTAAACTGACTAACGTTTCTTATGAAGTTTACTTCCACCACAAATAGCATCTATGAACTGTATGGCTTTTGCCACTGGCTGTTTTAATAGCTTATTAGCCAGTCATAGGCTAACTAGTATCATACTACTTGGAATAGTCATAAGAATTGAGCAATTGCTAACGAGACTGAAGACGAACTTTACACTGCCAAAGCTATTTCATTTCATGGTACAACAACATTCGTTTTTCTTTAATTTGTGAATGACATTGATACAACAACTACAAATATAGGTGATAACTGACTTTGTCAAGTGAAAAGGCAAGAGAATCATGAAAATCCGTCCTCCTTTACTGCGCAAGGGGTTGTGGTCTATATTACACCAAAAAGCATGCACGGATGCGTACTTCAAAAATCCACCAGAAATAGTAGACCATCCGGGAACTTTTGGCATACTATTTTCATCGTAACTATGGCATGAGACATACAAATCTTCTCACATACTTACCTGGCATACTATATAGTACACAAGTATGCGATTTGAGTTTCAACCAACATCTTTTTCACCATGGTATCTACCGTGGCGAGACAGGTGGTACCACCAACAGCATACATTCCCCAGCATTCTGTTGTCAGAGGAGTCTGGTTCCAACCTGATAATAATGTGTTTCCTGCACAGAATGAGCCAGACATTGCTGTTGACGTTGTTGTCGTTGTGGGGAAAGGCCAGAGGGAGGTAGTGATTTTGGAAGTGGGCTGCTTATTTCCCCTCTACATGGAGCAGACCTTTGCTGACAAGCCGCTTAAATATCAGCCACCCATGTTACTCCTGAATGGCCTCAGGAATCGGTGCAAGCTCGCGCTACTGATATTCGGGAGTCTTGGCTGTGTTCACAGGCTGACAGTACGTGACCTTCAGATCGCGAGCCGACAGAAGTCAAGGACAAGGCAGCTGGCGAGGCACTGCTCTGTGTCAGCGGTCACGGGTAGCCTCGCTGTGTGGAGAAGCAGGTGCTATCTGCTCTGAAGTCACCTCACATTTAGAGACCTTTAGAAGTATCTGAAGTCCTTCCTGAATGTAACTTTCATTTGTGGGCTCAAATAGAGTATTTCAAATGTGTGTGTATATGTGTGTATGCGCATGCATTCTGCCTCCCAAAACCTTGTATTAAAAGATCTATTTGTAGGCACCACCTGGGACTTATAAGGCTAGCAATATGCTTTCACTGAACCCATCTGAGCCCAATTGCTAGTGTATCCTTCACAGAAAGAGTGATGTGGGCAAATCATTAAACTTCTGTACTGCAGCTTGATCCAAGGTACTCGGTCAATTGACAGGTGAAAGACAGCTTACAACTTAAAATGAATGCATTAACACTGGACCTGGCCCTTTTAAAGCAATGGTTCTCAAACCTCTCCTGAGGACCCCAGAGGTCTCCTACATTTGCTGAAGCCCGGATTTAGCTCACCTAAAACAAGTAGTCAAGGGCAATTAGTGGCAATTAGTTGACTAGTTGTTCCAGTTCTGCAAGTTGGAATACATATATTACATGGAAAGGCTGGGTCCCCACAAGAAAGGTCCCCCTAAATAAATACCATCTAAAATTAAGTCTTTGTGTTCAATATATCATATATTTTGAAATATATAAAATGTAATTGTGTTTTATACGGTAACCAGGGACGGACTGGGAATGAAAAATGGCCCAGGACTTTTTGAACTCAGAGTGGCCCACCAACCCCCCCCCCCACCCCCGAAGATACACCACCAGCCACACAACCCACTCCACACTTTATGTAAACAAGATTACAGAACAATATTTATAACAACACTTTAGTAAAATAAAATAGATGTAAAATACAAAAAGGGAATCGTCTTTAGTAAAGTTGTTGAGCAGCAGAAGCATGAGAAGATGGATAGATCTGATGTTACAATGACAGGGGCAGCTTCAAGAGAAGGGGGAATACAGTTAAGATCCAGGTCCAACAGCACCTAGCAGCGAAGTTTTGTAACTGCAGGTACGTTTTGTTGTAGACTAATAACAAGCTTCTGTTCATCATGGTACACATTTTTTTTTTATAATTGTATTAGACCCCAATAGAATTATACTATGCTGCTGTAGATTCTTTAAAATAAATCAGATTTTCTTACACATTCCAAACAAACAGATAGAGCACACAAATTAAAATTACAAGTTAACTTTGTTTTAAAGTGCACATCCTCTACTTTAATTTGACACCACATCAATGTAATAATAACTTGGAATAATAATTTGTTTTCTCATTGTGTTTAGTCACTTCGACCTCTCACACTTCCTCCCCCTTTGCCTCTGCGAGCGAATTACACATTTGCTATTACACAATTTCTCTAATAACCTCATGAATGAACCAGATAGTACGCTAGTGTAGTTTCAGCAAGCAGTTGGGGTCGTTTCTTTATAACTGACATCGGTAGAAACAAGATCAAACACCTAAGTTTGCCAGAAACAAAACACTGCCTCTTTTTGACAAGAATGAGACAGCAATCTTTCAAGGTCCGCACATATAATGGGATCATAACAACGTAATCATAAGACACAAATATCAAGGCAAATTACTTTTCATAGATTTTAAGCAGGGTTGAAGAGTAACGAAGCAAAAATATTGTAATTGGATTACATTTTAAAAAAAAAGAATAAGTGCGCTAAATAGTTATGACTCATTGCATGTTTGATATTTTATTTTATTGTCTTAAAAACACCCAAAAGTTGCGTGTGATCAGCATCCACGCAAAGGTTGCCGTGCATAACCAGATAAGTGAGATTAGTGACCAAAGCATTTGTTTAATCATCTCGGGTTTTGGCTGATAAGAACTGAGTATGCATATGTTAATATTAGCATATCCATAGAAAATGTGGTTTAATTATCTACTACCTACGCTAATTTCTCGAAACAATAATAGGCTATAACTGGTGTTTCCCACAAAGAAAATCTATTATTTTTTTCCGATTTCAGAGTTTAAGATAAGAATGCAGGTGTTAATCCCAGTTTATTTATGAATACTGCGTCTAGAAAATGAATGGCCGTTGGCCCAAATAATTGCAGGTTCAGATTTCTGTACGTTTTTTAGTGTTAGTGGCTATGGTTCAAAACATCAGATAACTCAAAATGTAAGCTTGAAAAGCTAAGAATATCTTGGTCGTTATATAAAATTGTGAATACCTTTTTGTTCAATTGGCTATATTCCAATTTGTTTTATAATGCCTCTTAATATGAAAGTAATCAGATTACGTTACTGAGTTTGAGTAATCCAAAAGGTACATTACTGATTACAATTTTAGACCAGTAACTTGTAACTGTAATGGATTACATTTAAAAAGTAACCTACCCAACCCTGATTATAAGTGAAAGTATTTGGCACATCTTTCGGCAGATTCAGGACATCATCATGATCAAGTGACGATGTCGTTAGCAAAGCATGCGACTGCCTCCACTGTCTTAGTTAGCTAGTGAAAATGACAGCTCGTCACTTCAAAAGCGAAACACACATTTGCAGCCAAACAACTTTTCTATAGTTTGACAGACGGACCAAACAGAACAATAAGTTGTCTAATTAGCTATGGCAGTTTTCATTTATAAATGAAATCGGAAATACGAGAAAACATCCAACTAATTAGCCAACTACACCGCTAAATATGGCAACACTTCGTTGCCATACGTCATTACAAGACTGAGCAAACAATCGAGCTCCACAGCTGATGAGATCACCTATCAAGTTATCATGACAGGTTTGCTATTGCCATCTAAAAGATAATACCAACATTTCACAGCATCAAGTATGGACAACACCAAACATATATACGCAGTTTATTTGTTACTCACCTTGATATCATTATCGCTTTCAAGGAGCAAGGACATTTCCAACTCTGTATCACCAGACAACACAGAAACAGTCTCTTCTAACGTAAAAAGTCGTGGCTGCTTTGGCGTTAGCATTTTGGGTAAAGAAATGAATAAAACAAAAAAAAAATCAAATGACAGCATACCCTTTTCTGGTGTCTTATTAATGACAGCATCCACAGGAATACAGGTACAGATTTTTATCAGGTAGATTGTGAATTTTACCCAAATATCATTGTTAAACAAAAAAGCCACAGGCGCTACAGCAATTAAAAGGCTGTCGTATAATCCCCTATTATCGGCAGCCAACAGCAGTTTTGAAATATCTTCTTGTACCGAGTAATCATTTGATCAACTCGTCAAAGTTTAGTGATTATCACTGACACAAAATTGTTAGCTAGCATGTCATAAATTTGCATTTCTGAAATGTCAGAAATGGTAGTTGGTTAGCAATGTAGCTAAAAAATACGAACCCCCCCTCTATTATCGGCCACCTTACTATTTTGTTCAGTTACGTTTTATATCCTTTTTATTTGTATTACAAATGACAGATTGTCATGGCTTAATGGTGGTTGCAGCAGGACACAGAGGTTCACACAAAGGTTTTTAATCCAACGCTTACTAAACATACAAGGCTCTTGAGATACGTAACAGAACTTCAACACAACGACCTAACAGACATCACATAAGACAATGACAGACCAGAAACACTAGGGCAGGAGGAACGTAAATAGGGACATAACGAGGGGGCAAACAAGACACAGGTGAAAGCAATAAGGACAAGGACAGGCTGCGTGTAAGAACAAAGGACAAAAACCAAACAGAACAGGTTAAATTCATAAACAAAAAAGAAATCTAAACCGAACAGAACAAACAGTATAGAACAGAACCTCACACAGATCATAGGCCCGATCCCAATGTCCACACTCACGGACTTTGAAGCGCGTTCTCTAAGTCTGTGAGGGCTTAGGGCTGTCCCACTGTCAAATCGTCAAGTGCGCGAGGGCTCTTTTGCAGACATTTTGTGCCCTTTATGTACCCTTTTCGTAAGTCCGCATTTCTGCAGACTTTGCCTGAGGGAATTGCCCACAGTTCATAGCGTTGTGACGTGAAACACGGGGGTTACCAGGGGAAGCCCGGATGCGAGAGAAAAATCCCGGCAAAACCCGCCTTGTAAGAGAAAAAGAACGGTGAACTGCACTACATTAACAAGGATTTAAGATGGCACATAGAACACATTAAATCAGAGGAATGTAATCACCTTATTACACACCTAGTATATTCAACTATTTATTTTAGTTTTTGCTTGACAATGCTGTTTTGACCAAAAATAGTACATTGATTATTGACAAATATAGATTGTTATTGACAATTACCTCTTCTCCACTCTGTAGGGCAAGAGCCTGCAAGACATATAAATCAGGCAGTCGGTCTATTAAGTGACTTGGCTGTGAAGAAAGTAAAAAATGTAAAATAAAAAGTCCCAAACCCACAATAGTGTGCAACATGTTTCAGCGTCGTCAAGGTAACATGATAAAGTAGCAAAGTGCTGTCCCATTACTATTTATAGCATTTAGAGCCCTTGCATTCAATCACTTAACTGGTGACGTCAGTTAAGTCTGTGAGGATTCAGGGCTTAGGTGGGGCATTGGGATTGGACCATAGTCTTCTCTGAAGTGTTTACTAGAAAGTTTTAGCTACCATTCATGCCTTCTGGTAAAGAAAAAAGACTGATCACTTTGATATTACATGATGTCTGGTCTGTCATGCAAGTCGAATTTCACAATTTACAATTTGTCTAAATCAATTTCCACACATGACATTTTTTAAATCCCAAAAGAAATAATTTAACCTCCATACATCTCTATAAAAATGGTGGTCTAGCTGGGTATATTTAATAGCAAAACATACCGTTTTTTCCCAGTGCATTTCAATTTTGAACTTGAGAGGATTTAGTTCACCAACCGCTAGAAACGGCTGATCATAGGGCACAGTCGATAATAGGGGGACGTTAGCTATGAGTTCTAAAGGGTTAATATTATCTGGTTAACATTGGTAGCAATTTTAGCAGCGGGGTGTTGGTGGGGGGCTAAGGTTCGCACCCATGGGAGAGAAAACCAAGCTCCGCCCCTGGCAGTGGCAGTGGGCCGGCAGCCCACTCACCTGGGCCAGTCAGACACACAACACATTGGTTATACAGTATATATTTTGCGTTGCATCGGCCCCAACTGTCAAGCGGCCCACATGGAAAACTCCCGGTGCTCCAGATGGCCAGTCCGTCATTGTCTGTAGCACGTAGCTCTTACGAAAATACTTTGGAGTACATTTTATGTATTGGATTTGTAGGCGTAGAGATACTGTGGTGTTGGTACTCTTGTATTTCCATTACTTTCAATAATGGAAGGCCTAGGAATCTGAACACAGAGGGAATTTCAAGGCTCTGTTATTTGCAGATTTTCAGATATATTTGTCTCATTTGATGTTCGGCAAGTGTTTGATAGGATGAGTGGACAAAGTGCACAGTGTTGTTCACTTGGTAAGTCTCATGTAGCTTGTTTGTAAATTAATTAAGTCCTGTTTAGCTAGATTGTCTTATTGTATTATGTACTACGGCTGCACCATCATTAATTGTAGTGTGTTTCCTGGGGAGTACAATGAGAACTGCTTAGACAGACTTGAATCCGCCGCTGCAGTTCAAAGCACTGCCTTCGCCAAATCCCGAGTAGCCCAGTTCAAATAATGAATGGCGAAAACTGCAAAACAGGAACTACTGCTACTCATACTCACAATTTTATAAGAGCCATGACAGATTTTCGCCGTTTACACACTAAATCCATCCATGACAGATTACGCTAAGCCCACCATCCATTATGCTTTACAAATCAGATTCAGCTTGGTGAGATGGAGCATTCAATAAGCACAACATTTGCAGTGAGATGCCCAACAGAGGGGGCTTTAGCCTTAACAGCAGCCAGCAGGGCACTAGCCCAGCAGCACTTGAGCTCTACTCAGTTTATGTGGCATGAAGCAGCCACCATACAAAACAAGTTAAGACTCCCGGAATAGATGTCTGTCCATTGCAGGACCATTAACCCAATCAATCTCGGTAATGTGAAGTGCCAGGCATGCAGGCAGAGACAGACAATAGGAGAGAATGGAACAGTTTAAATAGTTGTTGGAGGTACTTGCTGTCTGGAGGTCTCTGTGCCAGAACCGGCTTATTTCCGCTAGCCATGCACAGGAACAGAAAGTAAATGTAACCATTAGGAGAGCTGTTGTTAGGGTCATAAATGTGTCCGGTGACTACGACAACAGATCTTTGTTGATTCGAATGCAATTGACCTCTTGATTAACTCAACCTTGTGTGTGTGTGTGTGTGTGTGTGTGTGTGTGTGTGTGTGTCTGTGTGTGTGCACGCCTGTTTGTCTATGTTGAAGGGACGCCTGACTGTTAGAGTTGCATATGCGCATGTAAGTGTGCATGTGTTTGTGATAAATGTGCGAGCTGTGCCGGCTCATTGGCGAGAGACAGTGTTATTAAACTTCATCACCTCAGGAACTCATGATGAGTCCATCCCTCAGCACTTCTGTTTATCTGACACTAGCGACACCAGGTGCTCTCAACCAATTCCTCTGTGCCGCCACTTCACACAACCACAGCCCATATTGCATCAGGACACGCACCAGCACAGGCGCAATTGCCCACGCCATCCTCTCGCCTGTTGATGGGCCAAATTGCCAAATCAACAGGCAGCTAGCTCGGCAGCACTGCAGCGGTAAGGGGAGTCCAGACTGCACTTCATTAATCGTAGGGAAATAGGGACGTGTTTGTTATGTCAAGGAAGCCTGCAAGATAAATGGGGCCTAAGACGATGGAAAATTCTTTAATACACAATTTTATTATCCCCAGAGAATTTTTTTCTTGTAAGGCTTGAATACACTGGGATGACATGACAACACAATTAGCAGTAAGATATCTGTCTTTGTAGCAAATGTTGGCTTATGACTCCAGATATAAAGGTGTTTTCCAAGATCAATCAAGTTATAATTTCAGTATTAATGTAATTAAAAGACCATCTCTACTGCTAGCAATGAACAACCGTGTGTTGCATTTAGCACAGACCCACAACAGACATAAAGATGTATGAGCTAAACTGCAGTACATATAGAACCACAGAAGTGAAAACAAAATAATAGGTGGAAGCTACATGTAAAGGACTTTGAGTTCTGTAACAATACAGTGCATAATGCAGTCACATAACACAAACATCTATACTGTATAGCCAAGCAGGCCACGGGATGCACTAAGAAATGTACTGCCTTCTCCCACTCTAAAACCTGAAAGCCATGACGTCAGACGAGTGCAAATAGACCAGGATGAGAGGAGTGGAGAGACGAAGGAGTGAGAGTGAGGGAGGGCAAAGTGATAGGCTGCTCCCAGGAGCAACTGCTAATCACAAGGATCTGCCCATCTCCCCTTTTTGCCGGCTGCCATTCACAACTAATGATTTATCTCTCTCCTCTCTTTGTTGCTCCTCATTTCAGCAACGTACTTTGTGAGTTTTAGAAGCAGCTTCTGAAGGATGTTTCTATTCTCAGACCGATTTGGGCATTGTGCTAGTCCTTGTCCAGTTTAGAGCCCTAAACAAGACAGCTGCAGTCCTTCTTTTATACCCTCTTCACATCACCAAAGCTTTTCTGCTTTACTGCAGCAACACTGGCCACCATTAGCAGCAATACACCATCTAGTCCATACAGTCCAGACTGGTTTCATATTGTAGACTATATGTATTTCACAGAAATACTGTAATGAAAATTAATGCTCTTTTTCATAGACCATTTGTCAAGGTTTAATCAAGATATAGCTAGGCGTATTCCTTTATCTAAGCCAGCTTAAACATGGTAAATGTGATCAATTTGATTCTATAATGTAGTCTCCAGATGTTTGCTGAGTCAATGAGTTATTGAATATAAAGATACATTACAACTGCAGGATAAAGAAGGGAAATCCTGGAGCCTGTTTCTCACATTTATTCAACCAATCTTGTACCATTGCACAAAGAAGTTGAGGGGATCGAAAAGTCCTTTAGGATGAAAAAATGAGCGCTTCTGGCCCAGAGTGGTCTAACAGAGGGTGTCCACTAGGCAATGTGGTGAAATTTTCAAATCCAATTAATTTTCAATTGAGTCAGGTGACCGTGTGGGCAGGGCAGTGTGGGATACCGAGCAGCGTGAAGCAAGCGTTGGAGGCGCTGAAAAACAGAGCCACGGTTTATATTATGCAAATGTGAGATGAATTTCGCTTGCCGGCGGTGGGCAACAGCCAATCAGAAAAGAAAGGTCCAGTACACTTTTCTTCTGGATCCCTTTACAATATATCCTACCATACAATCTTTCCTACAGCAAAATGGACGAAACATTTAGCATTGTGGTGTCCGGATTGCCTGAACACGAGAATGTGTCCCGGTTCAGTTACATGGACATAAACGCCAAGAAAGCTGCATGGGTAAAGGTGTCCAGGGATATTGGTGTACCTGGTGGGTTTTATGAAGATAATCAATGCACATTTTTTTTACACAGCTGCAAATGTTCAAATGTGAACTTCCGGCATTGACAAATGCTACAAATAGTGTACACGCCCACAAGTGGCTAACAAAGAGCGAATCAAGTGAAAAGCCAAAAAGCAGATGGACACCCACCGTGACAGTCTAAGTTGCAGCCTCTAGAGCACTTGTGCACTGCTGACAGCTTGCGTTCAAATCTAGCTTATTGCTCTTTCAGCACATTCTCCTACCATTCCTTTGTACCTCTAGCTTTCAAGAAATAATAAAATAAATATGTATGAGATATGGACAGTCCAAAAAGTGTTGTTCATTATTGAACAACTCATCTCAGGTTATGTCACGCTGGAACTTTGAGGTAAAGTCAAAGCCCCCCCTCCCCATCAGCCCCAGTCATTCAAATCAGTGTGGCGAAACTCCCCTGACGATCCACTGCCCCTGCTGACAAGCCCTTTGTTCACCATCAGTGATGGGGCCCCACCCCGTCATGTGCCTGCTAGGCTGACGGTACGGGTCCTGCCAGTGCACCAGGGAGACGGAGCAAAGATGGGGCCCCAGTTGCGCCGGGGTAACATGGTGTCTGGGCACTCTGATAGGAAACTGAAAGGTGAACTGTCCATTACCAGGATGACAGAATCTGAGATGGGGGGGTGATTGTGGTAATACAGCTAGTAAGCCACAGTTGTGTAAGGGACTGAGCCTGATAGAAGACAGATAGGAAAGCAGTCTGACCATGCATGGGGACTTTTTACAGTGAAGCTAACACTGATCCCCAGTGTGTGTCACTCCTATCACAGCATAGTATGGTTTGCAGGGTCATAGCCGCCACCCCCCCCCCCCCACACACACACACACACACAAAACACAGGAGATCTAAGGCAAGAACAGAGAATGAGGTCAGAAGGCACTTTCGCAAGTCTCTATAGAAGATAATTGTATGTCACAATGCGATGACAGTAACATGATACAAACTGCATTACCACGTTGTGAAACATTTAGTCTAATGGAGGCACAGGGGCAGGGCATCTACCCGTGTTTTCTATTTTCTTCCTGTTAAATGGTTTGGCCTCAGTTCAGGCTAAACCTACACAACTCATGATACAGTGGTGCAGCGTTGTACATGTCTGAACAGATCCGACACACAGAAACCTTATACATAAATTATAACAAACTCAGATGAGTTAACTTTCTATGCTTCAAAGTGAAGTAAAGTTCATGGCTAGAAGAGCTGAAAATTCTGCCTATTTAACAATATAAAAATAGAAACAATTGGTGAGGACAAACGCAACAATCTGAGCATGTTTTTGGATCCAAAACACCCTTGACAGATCCTGTGTCTGACATCAAAGACTGTGATGACATAAATGCCAAAGAGATCCTCCTCACAGGCACCTTTCAAACGGCATCACATTTCCCCATCTAACTGATAAAACACAGCTGGGAGAAAGTTTAAGGGGTGTCAACAGTCAGATGGGAAATATCTTTTGGCAGCCAACAAGGTCTAGAAAACCTCAGAGTCACATAAGAGAATTGGAGAAGCACGGGAAAAGACAAATGGCTTTGAGGCGTCTGTATTAAAGCCTCTATATATAGACAGCGGGAAGGAGGGCAGGGCAATGAGGGGACCCTCAACCTCTGTCGTCGTAGTGTGAAGAGACATCAACAATTATCTGTCTGGATGGCTGCTCGTCTCAACAGTGCTCCTGTATAATCACACCACCTCAGAATAGACCATCAGCAGCCTCATATAAGTCCCTGTATAATGCAGATTGCTACATAACCGTCTGTGTTTGTTGTTTTGGTTATTCTGAGACAATACATAACTTTAGCTTGCCGCTGAGCTTTCAGACTGGCTTGATTTGTCACAATTCTTAGCAACAATGATTCATGATATGACACCCAACAAGAAAGGACTCATATTATGACTGCGTAATAGGAAAAAATGCATGTTTTGAGCAAAGTCTTATGTATTTTCACTTTCAGAATCATTTAGGAGATATTCAGTCGCAGCAAGACTTCTTCCTACCCATCTATTATTGAGAGGCTGTTATACTCCCAAGCATTTGAGTCCATAAAAGTGCTTCTTATCTGCAAGTGCAAGGTAATTGTAACAATATAGAAGATATCAGGACCGATCAAGGGG
>JACXGI010009377.1:0-30575 GCA_016801175.1 Esox masquinongy
TGCCACGCCGCATTGCTGCAGTAATTCAGGCAAAAGGAGCCCCAACTAAGTATTGAGTGCTGTACATGCTCATACTTTTCATGTTCATACTTTTCAGTTGGCCAACATTTCTAAAAATCCTTTTTTTGTATTGGTCTTAAGTAATATTCTAATTTTCTGAGATATTGAATTTGGGATTTTCATTAGTTGTCAGTTTTAAACATCACAATTAATTGAAATAAACATTTGAAATATATCAGTCTGTGTGTAATGAATGAATATAATATCCAAGTTTCACTTTTTGAATGGAATTACTGAAATAAATCAACTTTTTGATGATATTCTAATTATATGACCAGCACCTGTATATTGAACAAAGACATGTAAAAGTAACAGGTTCTGTGTTCTATTTGTTAAACACACTGTGTGGATATATTGTTAGGACTTCTATATAAGATCAGACTATATTTTAGGAGCCATTTATGCAGAAATGCTGATCATTCAGAAGGGTTCATAACCATCTTTTCCAACTGTATGTATCAGTGCAAGTATATTATTTTAATATACACCGATCAGCCATAACATTATGACCACTGACAGGTGAAGTGAATAACACTGATAAACTGACAGGTGAAGTGAACATTTTGTCCTCAAAGTTGATGTGTTAGAAGCAGGAAAAATGGGCAAGTGTAATGATCTGAGCGACTTTGACAAGGGCCAAATTGTGATGGCTAGATGACTGGGTCAGAGCATCTCCAGAACTACAGCTCTTGTGGGGTGTTCCCGTTCTGCAGTGGTCAGTACCTATCGAAAGTGGTCCAAGGAAGGAAAAGCGGTGAACCGGCGACAGAGTCATGGATGGCCAAGGCTCACTGATGCACGTGGGGAGCGAAGGCTGGCCCATGTGGTCCGATCCAACAGACGAGCTACTGTAGCTCAATTGCAGAAAAAGCGAATGCTGGTTCTGATAGAAAGATGTCAGAACACACAGTGCATTGCAGTTTGTGGCCTATGGGGCTGTGTAGCCGCAGACCAGTCAGGTTGCCCATGCTGACCCCTGTCCACTGCCGAAAGTGCCTACAATGGGCGCATGAGCATCAGAACTGGACCACGGAGCAATGGAAGAAGGTGGCCTGGTCTGAAGAATCACATTTTCTTTTACATCCCGTGGATGGCCGGGTGCATGTCCCTTTCTTTGCTTTAGGATGGTGTTGTCATTTTATTTTGTTGCAGGGCATGACTGATCATGAACAAGACAAAGACAGCAAAGATGATATCTGAAACTTTGCAAAAAAAGAAGTTGCTGGAAACATTAGGCATTATTAACAGAGTAATAGTTTATTCATCATGTTCTGTAAAAGGTTGCATAAGTGTGCACACCCTTAAACTAATACTTTGTTGAAGCACCTTTTGATTTTATTACAGCACTCAGTCTTTTTGGGTAGGAGTCTATTAACATGGCATATCTTGACGTGGCAATATTTGCCCACTCTTCTTTGCAAAAGCACTCCAAATCTGTCAGATTGCGAGGACATCTCCTGTGCACGGCCCTCTTCAGATCACCCCACAGATGTTCAATTGGATTCAGGTCTGGGCTCTGGCTGGGCCATTCCAAAATGTTATTCTTCTTCTGGTGAAGCCATGCTTTTGTGGATTTGGATGTGTGCTTTGGTTCGTTGTCATGCTGAAAGGTGAACTTCTTCATCTTCAGCTTTCTAATGGACGCCTGAAGGTTTTGTGCCAAAATTGCCTGGCATTTGGAACTGTTCATAATTCCCTCCACCCTGACTAAGGCCCAGGTTCCAGCTGAAGAAAAACAGTCCCAAAGATGATGCTGCCACCACCATGCTTCACTGTGGGTATGGTGTTCTTTGGGTGATGTGCAGTGTTGTTTTTGTGCCAAACATACCTTTTGGAATTATGGACAAAAAGTTCAACCTTGGTTCATCAGACCATAACACATTTTCCCACATGCTTTTGGGGGACTTGATGTTTGTTTTTGCAAACTTCAGCTGGGCTTGGATGTTTTTCTTTGCAAGAAAAGGCTTCCGCCTTGCCACCCTACCCCATAGCACATTAATATGAAGAATACGGGAGACTGTTGTCACATGTAGCACACAGCCAGTACTTGCCAGAAATTCCTGCAGTTTCTTTAATATTGCTTTAGGCCTCTTGGAAGCCTCCCTGACCAGTTTTCTTCTCGTCTTTTCATCAATTTTGGAGGGACGTCCAGTTCTTGGTAATGTCTCTGTTGTGCCATATTTTCTCCACTTGATGATGACTGTCTTCACTGTGTTCCATGGTATATCTAATGCTTTGGAAATTATTTTGTACCCTTCTAATGACTGACATCTTTCAACAATGAGATCCCTCTGATGCTTTGGAAGCTCTCTGCGGACTATGGCTTTTGCTCTGAGATGCAACTACGAAAATGTAAGGAAAATCCTACTAGAACAGCTGAACTTTATTTGTGATTAATCAGAGTTACTTTAAATGATGGCAGGTATGTAATGACATCTATTTAACATGAGTTTGAATGTGATTGGTTAATTCTGAACACAGCCACATCCCCCGTTATAAGAGGGTGTGCACACTTATGCAACCAGGTTATTGTAAGGTTTTTATTTTTCATTTTCCCCCCTCAAAGATTTCAGTTTGTTTTTCAATTGAATTGTTCACATTATAGGTCACATTAAAAGTGGAAAAAGTTCTGACATGATTTATCTTTGTCTAATTCTTTTACATCACAAAAACCAGGCATTTTCACAGGGGTGTGTAGACTTTTTATATCCACTGTATGTGTGTATATATATACACACACACACACACACACATATATATATATTATTATCCATTATTTGTATATTTCTATACACTGCCCTTATATTTACAGGTTTCCAGGTTTTCAGTAGTGTTTGTGAGAGGGTTTCAACAGTGTATGTGAGAGATTTTCAGTAGTGTTTATGAGAGTTTCAGTAGTGTATGTGAGAGAGTTTTAGTAGTATGTGTGAGTGAGTTTCAGTAGTGCATGTGAGAGCGTTTCAGTAGTGTATATGTGAGAGTTTCAGTATTGTATGCGAGAGTTTCAGTAGTATATGTGAGAGAAATTTAGTAGTGTGTGAGAGAGTTTCAGTAGTGTATGCGAGAGAGTTCCATTAGTACATGTGAGAGAGTTTTAGAAGTGTATGTGAGAGATTTTCAGTAGTGTATGTGAGAGAGTTTCATTAGTGTATGGGAGAGTTTTAATTTTCAGTAGTTTGTGTGAGAGGTATTCAGTAGTGTGTGAGAGTTTTTCAGTAGTATGTGTGAGAAATTTTCAGTAGTGTGTGAGAGAGGTTTGATTTTCAGTAGTGTGTATGAGAGGTAAGTTTAAATTATGGCCTATATGTCCCCTCATTGGCCACACTACCTGTTAACAGGTGCAGAAGTCTCATTGAGAGCTACAGAAAATGTTTGATTGCAGTTATTGCATCTAAAGGTGTTGCTACAAAATATTAGCTTAAGGGTCCCATCATTTTTGTCCATGCCATTTTCATTTGTTTAATTATTTACAATATTATGTTAAATAAAAACTCAAAAGCAAAGACTGATTTCTATTAAATATAGAATAAGCATTAGTGGAGGCCAATTAATTTTGTCAGTTTCAGAGATAATTTCAAAGAATTTTTTTTGTGGATGGGTACGAACAAATTTGAGCACATCTGTAGTTCTAGCTGGCAAACATGGCTTGTCATTTTACATTTACATATTGCTAATCTTGTTCTCAGTCACTTCCACCCGAATTCCCATCATGTTAGACAAGTTTTTCTTTGCTAAACAATCATCTACCACAGTACCTTTGTCCGACACGTGTTGTGCACCCAAGCACCAATCTTGCAACACTGTTTTGTTGTTTTGGGGCAGCAGATGGTACAGCACAGCTGTGCTGTCTCAATGTTGCTGACTCAGGGCAGAACAAGGCGGTTACAATTTTATTTTTACCATGTACATATGGTATAATACATTCTAATATATAGGAACAAACTGGGAGAAAATAGGGTTAACTCTCTTGCTCCAGGACAGAGCGACAGGGATTTTCAACTTGTGTCAAGGATTAAAACCAACATCCTTTTGTTCACAGTACCTATCTGACGCGGCAATCCTGCTGGTTTTCCAAACTGTTTGTCGATTCAGAAGTACACAAGTTTCCAAAAAAATTTAATTTGTTTTGTAACACAAATGGAAAAAAAAATCTTGTGAAGCCAAATAAGCCAAACATTTTTACATACGTTCTATGAAAAAAAACTGCATTTGCCTTCCCATTTCAGAATTTTCTACTTTTTATAACCTGCTTCAACCGGGCATTTGACTTATTCCGGAACTTGGTCTACCATGACAACAACACTTTTGATCTGTTTCTTCTTCATCGCTGTCAGAGTTCTTAATGTCTGTTCCATGACAACGTATTTTAGGTTACCCTGTTGTCTGATTCACATTTGGAGAATGCAACAGGCCATGATATTCATACTTTTACGCTACAATAGTTTTGTGCTGGGGGACTAAGGTCAGTCCTGTTTCCATCCCCATTTTATAGGTTGCATTAGTTCATGTGACTGACCCTACTTCTCATCACATGAACTAATGCAACGTATAAAATGGGGATGGAAACAGAGAAGTAGGATCAGTCAGAATAAGATGAATCCAAGGAATGATGTCTCAATTTCTTCTGGAGTCCTGTTGAATCTGGTTTTCTGTAAAGCTGGAATACTTGTGGATGAGAGGCTGATAATTGGGGGAAAAGGTTAACAGTGGATGCCATATTTCAAAACAATACCCGTGTAGTGTAATGAAAGTAATGTTAGGATAGTTAAACTTGTCTCCAACAGTGCTGTTGTCTGCTATTAAACTCCTATTATTGCCCAAGTTCTGTCTGCAGAGTTTGGATTATTGAACTGTTGCTGCCCACATTGTCTGAAGTGACAGACAGATGAGTTAGTCTGCTACGAAAGGTAGGCCTTAAACAGGGTTTTGATTAACCTACTAAGGCATCCCTAAATAGTTAATAGGTTTAAACAGTAATATGATACAGTTGTGCTCATAAGTTTGCAAACCCTGTCAGAAATTGTGCAATTTTGGCATTGATTCTGAAACTATGATTGATCATGCAAAAAAAACCTGTCTTTTATTTAAGGATAGTTTGGCTAAATCATAATGATAACAGAAATCAGGCTGCTCTGGAAAAAGACGGTGTGGTTGTTTCAAGGAGCACAATACGATGATACTTGAAAAAAAATGAGCTGCATGGTCGAGTTGCCAGAAAGAAGCCTTTACTGCACCAATGCCACAAAAAAGCCTGGTTACAATATGTACAACAACACCTTGACACACCTCACAGCCTCTGGCACACTGTAATTAGGAGTGATAAGACCAAAATAGAGCTTTATGGTCACAACCATAAGCACTATGTTTGGAGAGGCGTCAACAAGGCCTCTAGTGAACAGAATACCATCCCCACTGTGAAGCATGGTGGTGGCTCACTGATGTTTTGGGGGTGTATGAGCTCTAAAGGCACGGGGAATCTTGTGAAAATTGATGGCAAGATGAATGCAGCATGTTATCAGAAAATTCTGGCAGACAATTTGCATTCTTCTGCATGAAAGATGCGCATGGGACGCTCATGGACTTTCCAGCACGACAATGACCCTAAGCACAAGGCCAAGTTGACCCTCCAGTGGTTACAGCAGAAACAGGTGAAGGTTCTGGAGTGGCCATCACAGTCTCCTGACCTTAATATCATTGAGCCACTCTGGGGAGCTCTCAAACGTGTGGTTCATGCAAGACGACCAACGAATTTGCATGACCTGGAGGCATTTTGCCATGTCGAATGGGCATACCACCTGCAAGAATTTGGGGCCTCATAGACAACTATTACAGAAGACTGCATGTTGTCATTGATGCTAAAGGGGGCAATACACAGTATTAAGAACTAAGAGTATGAAGACTTTTGAACAGGGGTCAGTTAATTTTTTTCATTGTTGCCATGTTTTGTTTTATGATTGTGCCATTCTTTTATGACCTACAGGTGAATGTGAATTCTATAAAAAATAAAAGCCGTGTTTTACCTGATCACTCATGTTTTCTTTAGAAATGGTACATACAGCTCTGGAAAAAATTAAGAGACCACTCTTAATTTTTCTTAAATCAGCATCTCTATATGTATGGCAGCCATTCCATTCCTGTGTCTGTTAAATTCCAACACAGGCACACGTCATTTTACTTAGAGGTACTGATTAGGTGATTACCTTAACCAAATCAATTTAACAAGGAAGAGTATAAAAACCACTGCTGTGATCATCACTAACCTCTTGCAATAGGACCAGCTGGATGGCAAAAACAGTGCAAGTAGTACCTCAAAGGTAATTTGAATTAAAAAAAAATAAAAAAAAGCTTTGAGTGAGGAAAAGAAGGGTTCATTTCTGGCTTTACTGGCAGAGGGATACAGTGAGCATCAGGTTGCTTCCATCCTGAAAATTTCAAAGACGGTGGTTCATAAGAACAAGATCAAGCAACAGACATTGGGGACAACAAAGCTACAGACTGGCAGAGGGCGAAAATGACTGTCCACTGACCGAGATGACCGTCAACTCATTCGAATGTCACTCAACAAACGTAGGATGACATCAAGTGACCTACAAAAAGAATGGCAAACAGCAGGCGGGGTGAAGTGCACGGCGAGGACGGTTCGAAACAGGCTCCTAGCTAGAAAAAAGCCCTTCATAAATGAGAAGCAAAGAAGAGCCAGGCTGAAGTTTGCAAAAGACCATAAGGATTGGACCGTAAGGGAATGGAGTAAGGTCATCTTCTCTGACGAGCCAATTTTCAGCTTTGCCCAACACCTGGTCGTCTAATGGTTAGACGGAGACCTGGAGAGGCCTACAAGCCACAGTGTCTCGCACCCACTGTGAAATTTGGTGGAGGATCGGTGATGATCTGGGGATGCTTCAGAAAGCTGGAATCGGGAAGATTTGTCTTTGTGAAGGACGCACGAATCAAGCCAAGTACAAGGTTATCCTGGAAGAACACCTGCTTCCTTCTGCTCTGATGGATGGTCACAAGCCATCATACAAAGCTGAGATACTTGAATTTTTGTGCCAGGAGTGGCATAAAGTCACCCAATAGCAATGTGACAGACTGGTGGAGAGCATGCCAAGACGCATGAAAGCTGTGATTAAAAATCAGGGTTATTCCACCAAATATCCATTTCTGAACTCTTCCTAAGTTAAAACATTAGTATTTTGTTGTTGAAAAAAAATATGATTTTGTTTTCATTGCATTATTTGAGGTCTGAAAACAATGCATCTTTTTTTGGTTATTTTGACCAGTTGTTATTTTCTACAAAAAAATACTCTAAATGACAATATTTTTATTTGGAATTTGGGAGTAATCTTGTCAGTAGTTTATAGAATGAAACAAAACTGTTCATTTTACTCAAACACATACCTATGGATAGTAAAACCAGAGAAACTGATAATTTTGCAGGGGTCTCTTAATTTTTTCCAGAGCTGTATATTACCAATTCTCCAAGGGTATGCAAACTTTTGAGCACAACTGTATGTGAACTTATTGGCTTATTGAGGCAAAATAGTTTTGGGATAGGCTTGTTTATATATAACAGTCTGAGGACTGTGTGCCCAAACAACTATGGACATTTATTGATAGTTCCTGATTCAGAACAATCCTGAAAATAATCATAGTTTTTTTGGCAACTTTATAGAGCAGCACTAAATAGCCTTTTTAGCTTCCAACAGGTTTAGATATCAAACTCCTCTACCACCCTGCAAATTTGATGCTTTATTGAAAAAAACAAATGTCATGTATTTCGGTACCTCGGTGCTCACCCCCTTTCACCCTGTTTGTTTTGGCGTCTTGTGATTTACAAATTAAGCAACAGGAACGGTCACTTTTTCATTGCGGACGGGGAGGGTTACAATTTTTTTTTAGCTGAGGGGTCTGCCAACCATTTTAATTTCAGAGAGTTCCAACTTCCTCCAGGTATCCCTAATTATTAATAATGTACACTCCCTTAGTCATGCACACATGATGACTGTAAAATGTTTTTGAAGGTGATACTGATTATGTTGAGCCATTAGCTGGTTAATAGCAATTTTAAAGGCCATTATTATTTACATTGCAATGCAATGCAATGTAATACGCCCTTCTCTCCACAACATTTTCTCCACACGGTAGCTCAGAAAGGCCACAAAGATGGGCTGTATAAGCTGAGATCATCTAGTAGACAAAGACAGTTTCGGTGCCTCATGTCCATGACAGAGTGATTTGATTTTTTAAACTGCAACCAATTTTTTCTATTTGAACAGCAAGTGAGCCAAATATAGAGAAGTGCAGTTGTTTTTTGTGAATATAGACATACAATATTACCCATTGCTGGGGGGAAACATCAAAGGAGTTTATTAGAACATGCTTGGACTTACAACTCAGTGTGCTGTGAGTAACACACAATAACTTATACATATTCATACAGACAGGGAGAGAGAGGTTAGAGTATACATTAGAGACCAATATACATCCTAGCCATTCCTTTACCTTACAGCCTTACAGATAGATGTCATTTAATGTAATGTGAAGCTCTAGTAACAGGTGCAGAGAAGTCAATATTAGGCAATCATATGAATGTGCTTCACCCAGAGACTGAACCTTCTAAGCATTAAAGTAATGTATACACAAGTGTCAATCCCTAGAACATATGTAATGAGGATGAGTGTCTTACTTTTTCTGCTTCTACACCAAAGAAACATTTGGGTGGAGTTTTACTACTAGTTTTACCCAAACATGTCTTGAAGGCAGATCTACCGTGAAGGCAGAAATGTATGTGATTGGTTGACTCAGTGGAAAGTGAAGACCTTTTTACTCCATCCACATTTTGTTGTGTAATACTTTTATAATTTATAATTAATTCATTTATTTCCCATCAATGTACACACAATGCCCCATAACAATAAATCAAAAGCATAAGCTCTGTTTAAAGTTCAGTGTCACTCCCTGTCCAATCTGACTGAGCTTGAGAGAATCTCCTAGGAAGAATGTGAGCAACTGTCCAAAACCAAGTGTGCAAAGCTGGCAGAGGCATATTGTAGAAGCTGTTATTACAGCCAAATGTGCTTCTACAAACTACTGAAATGAAGGATCTGAATATGTATGTACGTGAGATTTTATTTTTATTTCCATAAAATGTATAGAAAACCTATTTTTGCATTGTCATTATTGGCTATCGTGTCTAGATAGATGACAGAAAAACAACTTAATAAACTTATAAATTAAATCTATAACAACAAAATGTGAGGTGAAGGGATATAGACTTAATTTATAATGGATTAAGTTTTTTTTTTTTCTTGTTTACTGAAAAAATCCTACCTAGTGCAGCTTTGAGTACTTGGTATCTGTTCCATAGATCTAAATGCAGATTTAACTTTAGTCACTGTTCCTATTGAAACACTAGCTAGTTGAGCAGTCCTTGTGACTGACACTCCAGCTATCCATGCCCAAATATATAACCCTCTTTCAACTTCACTTTGAGCCTTTTCTCTTGCCACCTTGATTCAAAATCGAGGTCAACTGGGTTGGATGATCATTTTTACACATGTCAAAGAGCATGATAGGATGGTAACTGAATAATTGTATAATGCAGTACATTTGTATTGAAGCATCTGTATTGGTTATTTTCCTTTTTTATTTAGGGTTTTCCTTTAATTTTTCACCTGTCTGTATACATACACATGTACATACAGTATATATACATTTATATACATACATAGATATGTGTACACACACACACACACACACGAATGTATATATTTATATTCACACCTATTAATTCAAGGGTATTTTTTGCAGAATAATAGTGAAGACATCAAAACAATGGGAAATAAGAAATGGAAACATGCAGCAACCAAAATTTTTAAACAGATGTAAATGCATTTCATATACTAGATTCAAAAAGACTCAAAAAAGGCAACCTTTGCCTTGATGACTTTGCTTTGCACACTCTTTGCATTCATGAGGTAGTCAACTGGAATGCATTTCAATTAACTCGTGTGCGTTGTTAAAAGTGAATTTGTGGAATGCATTTCCTTACTGCATTGGAGTCAAACAGTTGTGCTGTGACAAGGTAGATTTGGTATACAAAATACCATCATTATGTCTGTACTATGGTAGTCCATATTATGGCAAGAACAGATCAAATAAGCAAAGAAAACAATCTGGAAAATGCAATTTCTGGAAAGTGTAGGCCTAAAAACCAAGTGCTATGATGAAACTGTGGTAGATTTGGTATACACACCTCCTGCAGTAGATTGGGTATACAAATCTACTGCAAGACACCAATAATAATAAGTGACTTGCTTGGGTCAAAACACACTAGAAATGGACATTAGACTGGTGAAAAACTGTCCTTCGGTCTTATGAGTCCAAATTTTAGATTTTTGGTGAGTGGTTCCCACCGTGAAGCATGGAGGAGGTGTGATGGTATGGGGGTACTTAGCTGGTGACACTGTATGTGATTTAATTCATGGCACATTCAACCAGGATGGCTATTACAGCATTCTGCAGCGATACGCCATCTAGTTAGTGTTAATGGGACTGTCATTTGTTTTCAACAGGACAATGACCCAAAAACCCACCTCCAGGTTACGTTAGGGCTATTTGACCAAGAAGGAGAGCGATGGAGTTGCAATCATCCAATCTTAACCCAATTGAGGGGTTTTGGGATGAGCTGAACCACAGTGTGAAGAAAAAGCAGTCAAACGTTCTCAGCATAATGCTGGAAAAGCATTTCAGGTGAATTCCTCATGAAGCTGGTTGAGAGAATGCAGAAAGTGTGCAATGCTGTCATCAAGGCTAAGAGTGGCTACTTAAAAGAATCAAAACTGTTCATGTATTTTAATTTGTTTAACACTTTATTAGTGACTACTTGATTCCATACATGTTATTTCATTGTTTTGATGTGTGTCCAAACTTTTGACTGGTACTGTATATACTGTACATACATGTAGAGTGGTGCATGAAAGTTTATGAACCCTTTAGAATTTTCTATATTTCTGCATAAGAATGACCTAAAACATCATCAGATTTTCAGAAGTCCTAACAGTAGATAAAGAGAACCCAATTAAACAAACAAGACAATGGGATGTGTTAAGTATTCAAAGTTGAATATTTTATAACAGTCAAGGAATTGAAACGACTGAAAATGAATGTGTTCAATATCCATGTCAAATCTGAAACAATGTTTAAGTGGTATCAACTAAAAATATTTGTGGATTTTTGATTTCTATGAGCTGTTAGCTGTAATCATCAAGATTGAAACAAAATAGGCTTGAAATGTTTCGCTTTATGTGTAATGAATCTAGAATATATGACGTTGTCACTTTTTGAATTATGGAAAAAAATTAACTTTTCCAAAAATAGTCAACTTTTTTGAGATGCACTTGTTGTTAGTTGGACACTTGTGGGGTGTTCCCGATCTGCAGTGGTCAGTACCTATAAAAAGTGGTAAAGGAAAAGCAGTGAACTGGCGACAGGGTCATGGGTGACCAAGGCTCACTGATGCACGTGGGGAGCGAAGGCTGGCCCGTGTGGTCCGATCCAACAGACAAGCTACTGTAGCTCAAATTGCTGTAAAAGTTAATGCTGGTACTGATAGAAAGGTGTCAGAACACACAGTGCATCGCAGTTTGTTGCAAATGGGGCTGCGTAGCCGCAGACCAGTCAGGGTGCCCATACTGACCTCTGTCCACTGCCGAAAGCGCCTACAATGGGCACGTGAGCATCAGAACTGGACCACGGAGCAATGGAAGAAGGTGGCCTGGTCTGATGAATCACATTTTCTTTTACATCACATGGATGGCTGTGTGAGTGTGTTTCACTTACCTGGAGAACACATGGCACCAGTGTGCACTATGGGAAGAAGGCAAGCCGGTGGAGCCAGTGTGATGCTTTGGGCAATGTTCTGCTGGGAAACCTTGGGTCCTGCCATTCATGTGGATGTTACTTTGACACGTACCACCTACCTAAGCATTATTGCAGACCATGTGCACCCTTTCATGGCAACGGTATTCCCTGATGGCATTGGCCTCTTTCAGCAGGATAACGCGCCCTGCCATAAAGCAAAAATGGTTCAGGAATGGTTTGAGGAACACAACAACGAGTTCAAGGTGTTGACTTGGCCACCAAATTCCCCAGATCTCAATCCAATCGAGCATCTGTGGGATGTGCTGGACAAACTAGTCCGATCCATGGAGGCCCCAACTCGCAACTTACAGGACTTAAAGGATCTGCTTCTAACGTCTTGGTGCCAGATACCACAACACACCTTCAGAGGTCTAGTGGAGTCCATGCCTCGACGGGTCAGGGCTGTTTGGCCGGCAAAAGGGGGACCTACACAATATTAGGCAGGTGGTCATAATGTTATGGCTGATCGGTGTGTGTATATATATATTTATTTAGTTTATCATGAAGGTTACGTTTCCATGCACTTATTTTCCTAGCTGTCCCCCCAGTAACCTTCTAAGTGGTAAAACTTCAACCACCACCCCCACTACATGGTTGCAAAGGGAAAGCCACTCCTCTCCAAAAAGAACATTGCTGCCTGTCTGCAATTTGCTCAGGATCACGTAGCCCATCCAGGAGGCTAATGAAAAAATGTTTTGTGGATTGATGAGACTAAATAAGAACTTTTTGGTTTAAATGAGAAGTGTAATGTTTGGCGAAAGGAAAACACTGCATTCCAGCATAACAACCTTATTCCATCTGTAAAACGGTGGTGGTAGTATCATGGGTTGGGCCAGTTTTGCTGCATCTGGGCCAGGACAGCTTGCCATCATTAATGGAACAATGAATTCTAAATTATACCAGTGAATTCTAAAGGAAAATTTCAGGACATCTGTCCATGAACTGAATCTCAAGAGAATGTGGGTCATGCAGCAAGACAATGACCCTAAGCACACAATTCGTTGTACCAAAGAATCATTAAAGAAGAATAAAGTTAATGTTTTGGAATGGCCAAGTCAAAGTCCTGACCTTAATCTGATTGAAATGTTGTGGAAGGACATGAAGCGATCAGTTCACCTGATGAAACCCACCAACATCCCAGAGTTGAAGCTGTTCTGTACGGAGGAATGGGCTAAAATTCCTCCAAGCCGATGTGCAGGACTGATCAACAGTTGCCAGTTGCAGTTATTGCTGCACAAGGGGTTACACCAGATACTGAAAGTAAAGGTGAACATACTTTTGCCACTCACAGATATGTGATATTGGATCCATTTCTTCAATAAATAAATGACCAAGTATAATATTTTTGTTTAATTTGTTTAATTGGGCTCTCTTTATCTACTCTTAGGACTTGTGTGAAAATCTGATGTTTTAGGTCATATTTATGCAGAAATATAGACAATTCTAAAGGATTCACAAACTTTCGAGCACAACTGTATACGCATTAGAACAGTGTGGAAAGCTGGCAGTGACCTCTTGTGCAATGTTGTAATCACTATCATTATCATATTATTTTCTTCTATAATGTGTATGTGACCAATAAAAGTGAAACTCCAATTCAACTGTTAAGTCTAATTTAACCATTCCTTAAGAATAAAGGTTATAAAGAGGATGACTGAGGTGAGGTAGATGGTGAAGAAAGCAGTGTTGATGCGCCGAGCCAATGTAGTCCAATCGCCAGATTTCCTTTCACTGCTGTTTACGAGCAACGCTAGCATCCGCTCTGCTGCCCTCAGGTTGTCCAGAATCAACAGCAGCACACCAGACTCTTCCTGTGTTGTTACGCCACCAATTACCTGGATATTTACAACATGACATTATTACTAGTACTATTAATGCTAGGGTGGAGCTACCTTCCTTCTACATTCCGCAGGAATTCAGCTCAGCTATTAACACTGCAGTCTATATACGCCCGCAGACGGATAAAACGTGTCCTATATAGATAGGGTGACCAGACGTCCTTTTTTCCCGGGACATGTATTTCAGTCCGTTTTCTGTTGTCCCGACTTATTTAGAAAAAAATCCCATCTTTTCACCTGGTCCTTTTTTTTATTGGTCCAATCTACTGCCCATTCGAATGTGACAGGTTGTCACGATTTGGCACTGTCAATTTTAAAGTTGCCCATATTTTACAGACTGTGATCCAATCACATTTTAGTTCTCACAAGCTGCCAAGCCCAAGCACCTGTGTGCGTGAAATCCCACCTCGCCGTAACAACCATCCTAGAAGAACAATGTTATTGGTTAGAGTAAATTTTGCATTAAAGTGCACAGATTTTAATGACAAACTCATTAAAGACAAGCAGACTGAGAAAGATTGGCTCATGTTTTAACATGTCTGTAGTCCTCTCCTGCTTCAGACAAACCACCATCGTCCCTGTACCGAAGAAACCTTCCATCACCTGCCTGAACAACTACCGCCCTGTAGCACTGACCTCTACCATCATGAAGAGCTTCGAGGGGCTGGTCAGAACTCACATCTGCTCCACACTTCCTGACACCTTGGACCCCATTCAATTTGCATACTGCCCCAATAGATCTGTGGGCAAATGCCATCATCCTGACAACACACACCGCCCTCTCCCACCTGGAAAAAGGCAAACACATACGTGAGGATGCTCTTTGTGGACTACAGCTCTGCATTCAACACTATTTTGCCCGCCAAACTTGTTCTTAAGCTCAGGACCCTGGGACTTAACACCTCCCTCTGCAATTGGATCCTGGACTTCCTGACGGGCAGGCCCAGGTGGTGAGAATGGGCAACCTCACCTCCTCTACACTGACCCTGGGCACTGGAGCCCCACAGGGCTGCGTACTCAGTCCCCTCCTGTACTACACACAGTAGTGCAGTAGTACTACACACAGTGCCACACACAGCTCCAACATCATCCTCAAATTTGCGGACAATACTACCATCCTGGGTCTCATCTCCAACAACGATGAGACTGCTTACAGAGAGGAGGTAACAAACCTGGCTACATGGTGCCAGGACAAAAACCTCTCTCCCAACGTCTGTAAGAATAAAGAGATAATCGTGGACTTCAGGAGGGGGGTCATGCCCTCTTACACATTGATGGAGCTGAAGTGGAGAGAGTCTTCGAAGTCAAGTTTCTCAATGTGTTCATCAAGGATGACCTCACTTCGTCCAGACAAGCGAACTCGGCAGTGAAAACTGTCCAAAAACGACTATACTTCTTGAGGAGACTCAAGAAATTTGGCATGTCTGCAACAACTCTCACCAACTTCTACAGGTGCACCACTGAAAGCATCCTCTTAGGCTGCATTACTGCCTGGTACGGCAGCAGCTCTGCTGCAGACCGCAAGTCCCTCCAGAGGGTGGTACAGTCTGCAGAGCACATCATCGGCTGCCATCTCCCCTCTGTGCAAGGCATCTACCATATATGATGCCTGAGGAAAGCATGGAACATCATCAAAGATCACAGCCACCCAAGTCTTTTCACACTGCTGCCGTCTGGTAGACGCTACCGGAGACTTGGAGCACGCACTTCCAGACTCAAAAACAGTTTTTCACTCAGGCCATAAGGCTCCTCAACCAGTAACACAAATTCATGATCATACTGATCACACAAGAACATTCCAGGTGCTCTGATGTCCTTTCAGGTACTTTTAATGGGCATTAGAACATTCCTTTGCATGTACCATTCATAAGCATATTACACTGATATGTATCTATAATACTCAATGATTCTACCATACTGTTCATACTCCCCATCCTACTCTTTCAAAATTGATGCTAGTTTACATTTTTTATGTATATTACTGCCATACTTGCCATATCTACAATATTCAATACTACTACCAATATTGTTGCTAGTTTACAGTAGTCTTTTTAAACTGCTGCTATGTACAGTGTTATGTACTGCTTTATCCTCTTGCTATATTTTTTGCTTTGTGTAAATTTTTTCTTCTTAATTCTCACTACGTAGTTGTAGTGTGCTATGCCACCATTCATAAGCTTATTGCACACATATGCATCTATAACATTCAATAAGCCTACCAATTGCTGCTAGTTTACCCTGTTATGTTACTGCCATACTTGCCATATCTAAATGTTCAATAATACTACCCAGATTGCTTCTATATCAATAGTATTACCCAGATTTCTGCTAGTTTACAGTACTCTTTTTTAAACTGCTGCTAGTGTACAGTCTTATATATATTGTAGCTTTAATTTTATTATTATTTTCTGTCTAGATATATTTTTGCTTATAAACTCTTCTTAACTCTCACTACATAGTTGTTGGGTGCCATGTCACAAGAATTTCATTGTGCAGGATGACGCTGTTGTTCGGTGCGTTTGAAAAATAAACCTTGAAACGTTGAAGGCTATGAGACGTTTAAGTTAAATTAAAATCGGAACTATAATGTGGAGCGGCTGCCCCAGCCAAGACATCAGTGTGGTGCCCACGCTGCGGAGGAAGGATCAGGATGATGAAGAGCAAAGCTAGGAAGACTGCTGCTAACAGCCAGAAAGCTCTGAATGCAGCTCATCTTGTCAACCTTTTCTTTAATAAATCCTCATCAGGGCCAGGATATAAGGATCTCCCAGGAAGGTATGATTTTGTGTGTGATTTTCCGCATACAATGGACACGGCTGAGAGCCCCACCAAGGACGTGTAGTGGAGAGATGAGATGCAAGTCACAAGCCAGCTGAATGAGAACCCGCACAAGAGGCCAAAGAAGCCAGTCAGTGCAGTTGTCTTCATTTTTTAAATTTAACCTTTGTTTAATTAAACACCTTTGGCCTTTCAACCATTTCTCCTCTGCATCTCAGAACCCACAGGCAACAAAAACCTGAAAAAGTTTGTAATCACTTGTCACTCTATTAGGAGTCCACAGCAACTGGCTGCCACAGGCTTTCAGTATAAATGAAAACGTATTTCCTCTTTTAGTTGTTTTTAACATGTATAACACACTATAAATTTGCTATACTTTGTTATGCTTTCACCACACTCATTGTGTATTCTTTGCTCACATAAAGGCAAATCACTTTGGTAAATACAGTGTTGAAACAGTACCAATCCCTCTGGCCCCTATTTTTTACTATTTTTATCCCAAAAGAGCATGACGAGGAAAGGCAACCCAATTTGATAAGCAATCCCCAAACCCAGTCTGCGCTGACCAATTGCACCACCCTAAGTGAGACCCCTTGGCTAATCTAAGAGCCGTATTCGAACCCTGATCTTTTAAGATGGGTGCATTTTCTGATGTTTGCATCTGCTGAGTGCGACAAAAGACAAGAATAGAACACCCAAGGAGTCCTCAAAGGAACAATATTAAACCCTGTGATCCAATCTAGTTAGAATTGAGGTTGGATTGTTGTTCTACTGAGTGACCAGCTGAAAGGGAATTACTTCCAAGCAATTCTAATTTTGCTGTTGGTGGACAGGAAGGTTTCTATTTTAAAAAGTTGATTTCCATAAATCAATGGCTGAAAATAAATATTTGGGTAGATGCTGGGCCTCGCAATGTGCTCCTGCCGCCATCTTGGTCTCACATTCCACTTGTAACATACACTTTACTTAATACTAAATTTCCGGCCCTCTTCTATTTGCACTTCTGGTTAGATGCTAACTGCATTTCGTTGTACTGTATTCATACTGTTCAATGACAATAAAGTTAAATCTAATCTAATAAATATTTGGAAAAACATGTTTGCAGTTTTTCAAGTAAACATTTTTAAGTATTTGCTAGTATATAAGTATCAGTAATTTGTTTTCAGATTACCATAGTAAACACATTCACAAAACATTGCGTTGCAAAATCCTATCTCAATAAGTTGTATTTGTTTATATGTGAGTGACAGTGTGTAAAAACATAAAGAGAAGAAAATTTGAAGTTAGTTGTTTGCCAAAGCTAGACTCAATCTAAATTAATGTTTGCTAATCGAGTGAAGGTCACTTCAAAACTGTTGACGTGCAACCATATTTCTAAATTATATATTGTCTATTCCAATATTCTAACTCTCAAAGGTAACTTTAGTCTGGCTGAGTTGCCCATTCCTAATTTAATTAATGTGACATTTAAGTGAAATTTGAGACAACCATAATGAAATAAGCAACCTAACCTCTTCTGCAACAGGCAGTGGGTCACATTGAGTTTCTCTTTCAGCCACAGCAAAGACACAGCAACCAAACCTCTTCTCCTCTGAAACAAATAAACAGCACTGTCACTAACATTATCAACTGAAGCACTAGTAGGTTCACTTTAAAGGAAATAAGCGTCAGTCACTAGAAAGGCACTTTTGTAGGTGGCATACCTGGACCACAGGCGTGACTGGGGGTGTGGTTTTGATCCCACTCCTGGTGGACAGAGTCTCTTTCAATCAGGTGAGTCACAATGATGGTCTCAAACAGGCTTAGCAACAGGAAGGCAAAGATAACTATACAATAGGTTGCTGCAAGTTAGAAAACATGCACACCAGACAATATTACTAAAAATGCCATAACATATTTGTTGGACAAATTAATTGTTTGTCTTTTGTGAGTGTGTACATGGGCTGAGCGAAAATCAACTTTCAATTGGACCTTTTCTTCAACTGACTAGGGACATTTAATCTTAAGTCTGTGCATAACAGTGTATAAACAAATAAAAACCAAAAAACGCAAACTTCACATGATTAATTAACAGCTGTAGATTAACAGTGAAGTGCTTTCTTAGTTGATCTTTCAAAAAAACACAGATAGTAAAGTAATTAAAAAATCTAAACATAAAAATTAGTAGCACAAGGAATATACAGCTCTGGAAAAAATTAAGAGACCTCTCCTATTTTTAATCAGCATCTCTACATGTACAGTGAGTGAAAAAAGTATTTGATCCCCTGCTGATTTTGTATGTTTGCTCACTGACAAAGAAAAGATCAGTCTACAATTTTAATGGTAGGTTTATTTGAACAGTGAGAGACAGAATAACAACAAAAGAATCCAGTAAAAGGCGTGTCAAAAATGTTATAAATTTATTTGCATTTTAATGAGTGCAAAACATGACTTAGAACTTGGTGGCAAAACCCTTGTTGGCAATCACAGAGGTCAGACGTTTCTTGTAGTTGGCCACCAGGTTTGCACACATCTCAGCAGGGATTTTGTCCCACTCCTCTTTGCAGACCTTTTCCCAGTCATTAAGGTTTCGAGGCTGACGTTTGGCAACTCAAACCTTCAGCTCCCTCCACAGATTTTTTATGGGATTAAGATCTGGAGACTGGCTAGGCCACTCCAGGACCTTAATGTGCTTCTTCTTGAGCCACTCCTTTGTTGCCTTGGCCGTGTGTTGTAGGTCATTGTCATGCTGGAATACCCATCCACGACCCATTTTCAATGCCCTGGCTGAGGGAAGGAGGTTCTCACCCAAGATTTGACAGTACATGGCCCCGTCCATCGTCCCTTTGATGCGGTGAAGTTGTCCTGTCCCCTTAGCAGAAAAACACCCCCAAAGCATAACGTTTCCACCTTCATGTTTGACGGTGGGGATGGTGTTCTTGGGGTCATAGGCAGCATTCCTCCTCCTTCAAACACGGCGGGTTGAGTTGATGCCAAAGAGCTCGATTTTGGTCTCATCTGACCACAACACTTTCACCCAGTTCTCCTCTGAATCATTCAGATGTTCATTGGCAAACTTCAGACGGGCCTGTACATGTGCTTTCTTGAGCAGGGGGACCTTGCGGCCGCTGCAGGATTTCAGTCCTTCACGGTGTAATGTGTTACCAATTGTTTTCTTGGTGACTATGGTCCAAGCTGCCTTGAGATCATTGACAAGGTCCTCCCGTATAGTTCCGGGCTGATTCCTCACTGTTCTCATGATGATTGCAACTCCACGAGGTGAGATCTTGCATTGAGACCCAGACCGAGGGAGATTGACAGTTCTTTTGTGTTTCTTCCATTTGCGAATAATCGCACCAACTGTTATCACCTGCTCATCAAGCTGCTTGGCGATGGTCTTGTAGCCATCTGGTCGGTCGTTCGAACACCCATCTTGTAGCCTATTCCAGCCTTGTGGTGGTCTACAATCTTGTCCCTGACATCCTTGGACAGCTCTTTGGTCTTGGCGGGGGTGGAGAGTTTGGAATCTGATTGTCTGCTTCTGTGGACAGCTGTCTTTTATACAGGTAACAAGCTGTGATTAAGAGCACTCCCTTTAAGAGTGTGCTCCTAATCTCAGCTCGTTAGCTGTATAAAAGACACCTGGGAGCCAGAAATCTTTCTGATTGAGAGGGGATCAAATACTTATTTCACTCATTAAAATGCAAATCAATTGATAACATTTTTGACATGCATTTTTCTGGATTTTTTTGTTGTTATTCTGTCTCTCACTGTTCAAATAGACCTACCATTACAATTATGGCCTGATCATTTCTTTGTCAGTGGGCAAACGTAAAAAATAAGCAGGGGATCAAATACTTTTTTCACTCACTGTATGGCAGCCATTCCATTCCAGTGAATGTTAAATTCCAACACAGACACACCTCATTGTACTTAATGAGGTACTTATTAGGTGACTACCTGAACCAAATCTAATTTAACAAGGAAAAGTTTAAAAACCACTGCTGTGGTCATCATTATGCTCTTGCAATAGGACCAGCTGGACGGCAAAAACAGTGCAAGTAGTACCTCAAAGGTAATTTGAATAGAAAAATAACTATTCAGCATGACAAAAGAGTTGAAAAGAAAAGCTTTAAGTGAGGAAAAGAGGGGTTAAATTCTGGCTTTACTGGCAGAGGGATACAGTGAGTGTCAAGTGACTTCCATCCTGAAAATTTCAAAGACGGCGGTTCTTAAGAACAAGGTCAAGCAACAGACATTGAGACAACAAAGCTACAGACTGGCAGAGGGCGAAAACGACTGTCCGCTGACCGAGATGACTGTCAACTCATTCGAATGTCACTCAACAACCGTAGAATGACATCAAGTGACCTACAAAAAGAATGGCAAACAGCAGCTGGGGTGAAGTGCACTGTGAGGACGGTTCGAAACATGCTCCTAGGGGCAGGGCTGAAGTCGTGCAAAGCTAGAAAAAAGCCCTTTATCATTGAGAACCAAAGAAGAGCCAGGCTGAAGTTTGCAAAAGACCATAAGGATTGGACCGTAGAGGAATGGAGTAAGGTCATCTTCTCTGATGAGTCAAATTTTCAGCTTTGCCCAACACCTGGTCGTCTAATGGTTAGACGGAGACCTGGAGAGCTCTACAAGCCACAGTGTCTCGCACCCACTGTGAAATTTGGTGGAGGAACGGTGATGATCTGGGGATGCTTCAGCAAGGCTGGAATCGGGCAGATTTATCTTTGTGAAGTATGCATGAATCAAGCCAAGTACAAGGTTATCCTGGAAGAACACCTGCTTCTTTCAGCTCTGACAATGTTCCCCAACTCTGAGAATTGTTTTTTCCAGCAGGAAAATGCTCCATGCAACATAGTCAGGTCAATCAAGATGTGGATGGAGGACCACCAGATCAAGACCCTGTCATGGCCAGCCAAATCTCCAGACCTGAACCCCATTGAAAACCTCTGGAATTTGATCAAGAGGAAGATGGATGGTCACAGGCCATCAAACAAAGCAGAGATACTTTAATTTTTTGCCAAGAGTGGCATAAAATCACCCAACAGCAATGTGACAGACTGGTGGAGAGTATGCCAAGACGCATGAAAGCTGTAATAAAAAAGTCAGGGTTATTCCACCAAATATTGATTTCTGAACTCTTCCTAAGAAAAATGAATATGAATTTTCTTTGCATTATTTGAGGTCTGAAACAATGCATCTTTTTTTGGTTATTTTGACCAGTTGTTATTTTCTACAAATAAATACTCTGAATTACAATAGTATTACTTGGAATTTGGGAGTAATGTCTTCAGTAGTTTATAGAATAAAACAAAAAGGTTCATTTTACTCAAACACATACCTATTGTAATGAACACCGGGACCAGGGGTTTGAGGTTCCAATTGCGGAACGCAACTGTCGATTTATTAGCGAAAGCACAAAGGATAAGTCACGAGCAAAACGAGAGACAGGCAGGCAGATTCGGTAACCAGGTGATCAGTCCGCGGAGACGACGGTACATGAAGGAACAGGCAGGCAGGATTATCCACGGGACAGGCAGGCGGGTACGGTAACCAGGTAATCAGTCCACGAGGGCAACAGTACAGGCAGGGGCAAGCAGGTAGGAGAATCCACTGGGCAAGCAGGTAGGTCACAAGGCAGGATAATATACTTCAAGACAAACGGGGACAGGGCAAGAAAAGGAGAGGACAATGGGCTGGGAATGAGAACAAGGAAGAGCGCTATGCAAAGGCTTGGCTGGTCCACGACGAACAATACCTCATAACTGAGTGGAGGTGGAAAACAGGCTGATATAGAGAGGGTAATGAGGAACAGGTGTTCAGTATTCTGGTGATTGGGATCTGGATTGCGGGCTGCGTTCAGGTACATTGGGAAGTGAGTGTGTAGCGATGGCCGGTAAGGAACACAAGAGGGAGGGGCTGGGGCAGGAACGCTGCGAGGACCTCACAGGACCCCCCACCCTACGGCCGGCTCCTGACGGCCGGGACCGCTGTGGTGGACGACCCCGCGGACGGGGCGCAGGGCGATCCGGGCGGGCAGCGTGGAATTGCGCAGCAAGGTCCGCATCGAGGACGTCGCGAGCAGGAATCCAGGCTCGCTCCTCCGGGTCATAGCCTTCCAGATCCACTAGGTATTGCAGACGCCCACCTCGGCGGCGGGAATCCAGGATCTCATGCACCGCATACGCAGGTTCCCCATCGATGTCCATGGGGTGGCGCAGGCTGCTGAGCGACCGGCGGATGCAGGGGACTGTAATGGACCGGCTTGAGGAGGGACACACAAAAGGTGGGGGAGATCCTGTACTGACGGGGCAGCTGGAGACGGTAGGTAACCGGGTTAATGCGATGCGTAATTTTAAAAGGCCCAATGTATCTGGGGGTAAGTTTACGGCAGGGGAGGCGCAGACGGATGTCCCGGGTTGATAACCAAACCGGTTGACCTGGATGGTACAGGGGAGACGGGCGCCGGCGACGATCAGCGTGACCTTTTTGCGTGCTGGACGCCTGCTGGAGGTGTCGATGTGCTGATTACCACACGCGCGCGCTGCGTCGGAACCAGTCGTCCACTGCAGGGACTGGTCCGGGTTCTGTATCCCACGGGAAGAGAGGGGGTTGGTAACCAAAAACACATTGAAAGGGGGTGAGCCGGAGGGAAGAGTGAATGAGGGAGTTTTGAGCATATTCTACCCAAGATAAATACCGGCTCCAGTCGTGCGGCTGTTTTTGGCATTGCTGCCATAGGTACTTCCCGATGTCCTGGTTAAGTCTCTCTGTCTGGCCGTTGGATTCAGGATGGTAACCGGAGGACAGGCTGACGGACACCCCAAATCGCTCACAGAAGGCCCGCCATACACGGGAGATGAACTGAGGCCCCTGTCGAACACGATGTCCTCAGGTATCCCGAACTGCCGGAACACCTGTTGAAAAACAACCTCCGCCAGCTGGGTGGCATTGGGCAATTGAGTTAGGGGAATCAGACGACACATTTTGGAGAACCGGTCCACAACAGTTAAAACCACGGTGTACCCATTTGAGTCTGGTAGGTCTGTCACGAAATCCTTGGCAATGTGAGACCAGGGGCGGTGTGGAATGGGCAGAGGCAACAGCAGCCCCTTGGGTAAGTGACGAGGGCTCTTAGATTGGGCGCAAACAGGGCAAGATAATACGTAGTCGCGTACATCGTCGGACAGAGTAGCCCACCAGTATCGGTTGCTGAGCAACTTAGTGGTACGGGTGATTCCCGGATGCCTGTACCCCAACGAATGTGTGGCACCACTGTAGCAGTTGAGGCCTAATGGCTGCCGGAACGTAAGTCTTTCCCGGAGGGCAGGTAGGGGGAGCAGGGTCAGTCAGCAGGGCCTCCTGGATGGTGTCCTGGATCTCCCACCTTATCGGCCCTACATGGCAGGTGGAGGGCAGTACACACTTTTTTTTGAGTACTGGTCGGTCGTTCGAACACCCGTGACAGGGAGTCCGCCTTGATGTTTTTCTTCCCCGGTACGTAGGAGACAGAGAAGCAAAAGCGGTTAAAAAAGAGAGACCACCGAGCCTGACGGGAGTTCAAACGCTTGGCCGTTTGTAGATACTCCAAATTGCGGTGATCAGTGAGTACTAGGAATGGGTGGAGGGCTCCCTCCAACCAGTGCCTCCATTCTTCCAGTGCCAGCTTTATGGCGAGGAGCTCACAGTTCCCAACGTCATAATTCCTCTGGGCGGGGGTAAGCCTTTTCGAGTAAAAGGCGCAGGGGTGCAGTTTGGGTGGTGTGCCTACACGCTGGGACAGGACCGCCCCGACTCCGGTCTCTGAGGCATCCACCTCCACTACAAACGGTAGCGTGGGATCAGGCTGGCGGAGCATGGGGGCCGTGGTGAACAGGTCCTTCAGCTTTTCATACGCTGAAATGGCGGATTCAGACCAGCGCAGCGTGCAAGCCTTCTGACCGGTCAGGGCAGACAACGGGGCTGTGATGGTGTTGAAATTCCGGATGAAACGCCGGTAGTAATTGGCAAAGCCCAAGAAACGCTGCATCTCCTTGACGGTTTGAGGTAGAGGCCACTGACGTACCGCGGAAACCTTGCTCTCATCCATCTGGACACCGCCTGGTGACAGCACCGACCCCAGGAAGGTGACCGTGGAGACGTGGAAAACGCTTTTTTCCAGCTTCACGTACAGGTGATGCTGCTGCAACCGTTGTAAAACCTGTTGGACATGGCTGATGTGCTCTGGTAGCGTCTTGGAATAAATGAGAATGTCGTCAATATACACTATAATAAACCGATGGATCATATCCCTGAAAATGTCGTTCATAAACGACTGGAAGACAGCAGGGGCGTTGGTGAGGCCGAAAGGCATGACACAATACTCATAGTGGCCACGCTGCGTGATGAAAGCAGTCTTCCACTCATCCCCTTCTCGTATACGCACCAAATGGTATGCGCTCCGCAGGTCCAGTTTGGTGAAGATGGTGGCTTGTCCGACCTGTTCGAGCGCAGCCGAAATCAATGGCAAAGGGTAGCGATTTTTTACGGTTATCTTGTTCAGCCCCCGGTAATCGATACAGGGTCGCAGACCGCCGTCCTTTTTCCCGACGAAGAAGAAACTGGAAGCTGCCGGAGACGTCGACGGGCGGATCGCTCCTTGACGCAGAGATTCATCTATGTATGTATTCATAGCTTCGGTTTCGGGGATGGACAAAGGGTATACGCGGCCCCGGGGAAGCGGAGCTCCTCTGACCAGGTCTATGGCGCAGTACCATGGGCGATGTGGCGGCAACTCTGAAGCCTTCTCCTCGCTGAATACCTGTTTATATTGGTGGTAGACAGACGGGAGCTCCGGGGGGGAGGCTGAAGGTGTACCTTCCACCGAGGTGGCCCTGCAGGGTACACTCAACCAACGGGACAGACAGGACGTGCTCCAGGCCGTCAATTCCCCCTTACTCCAGGAGATGTCTGGGTCATGTATACAGAGCCAGGGGTGTCCTAGTACCACTGGTTCATGGGGAGAGGACACCACCAATAGCTGAATGAGCTCGGAGTGCAGAGCGCCTACTCGCATGTTCAACGGTTCAGTCTGTTAGTAGATATAGCCGGTCCCGAGAGGTTCCCCGTCCAGGGCCTTCACTCGCAGTGGCGGATCTAGTGGGTGTAATTTAATCCCCAATTGCTCCGCCATTCCCAGATCCATGAAACTGCCCGCGGCTCCAGAGTCGACTGAACCCTCCAGGCAGACCGGAACCCCCTTAACAGAAAAACTCACTGGTAGGTGTAACTGCTTCTGGGTGACGTTTAACAGGTGGGACTGTCCTACCCAAAGGTTAGCTGAGGTCCCGGTCTCTCCGGGGTGAGGAGGCCTGATTGGGCACTGGTAGGCCACGTGTCCCCTCTCGCCGCAGTACAGGCAAAGACCCTCCATAGGACGACGACGGTGCTCGGTGGCGGTCAAACGGGAGGGGACCAAACGCTTAGGTTCCATCTCTGCTGGAGGCGCCGGAATAGGGACTGATGGGGGAGCCGTGCGTAATCGTGGGGTGGCTGTTCTCCTCCAGTCCAACAGCAGGTTATCTATGATGTACTCGTTGAGGGAAATCAGGTCACCCCTACAGGCCAGCTCGGCCTGTAGTTCCAGGTTCAGCCCCCTACGATACACCATCAGCAGCGCAGCCTCACTCCACCCACTACCTGCAGCCAATGTGCGGAACTCCAGGGCGTATGCAGCAGCGGTGCGCGTCCCCTGCTTGGTCTCGCACAGTTGATCCCCGACGTGGCGCCCAGAAACGGGGTGGTCAAACACTTCCCTAAACAACGATAAAAACTGAGCCACAGAGCTGTGGCCCACTCCAGGGCTTTGTCTGTCAACAGGGAGATGACAAAATCCACCTTGTTCTTGTCGCAGGTGAACTGGCTCGGGTGGTGGGTGACGTACAGCGAGCACTGCATAAGAAACCCCTTGCACTTTCCCGGAGACCCATCGTACTTGCTCGGCAGGGAAACCAAAGGAAGGGAAGCGGAGGCAGTAAGCACAATGGACGGAGGAGGCGTGGGCATGGTTTGCCGAAGTAATTGGATCAACTCCTCGATCTTCTCCTCCTGTAGCGACAGTCGCTCTTGAAGTTCAGCTGGATCCATCAGTAGGGTGAGGTATTCTGTAATGAACACCGGGACCAGGGGTTTGAGATTCCAATTGCGGAACGCAACTGTCGATTTATTAGCGAAAGCACAAAGGATAAGGCACGAACAAAAAGAGAGACAGGCAGGCAGATTCGGTAACCAGGTGATCAGTCCGCGGAGACGACGGTACATGAAGGAACAGGCAGGCAGGATAATCCACGGGACAGGCAGGCGGGTACGGTAAACAGGTAATCAGTCCACGAGGGCGACAGTGCAGGCAGGGGCAAGCAGGTAGGAGAATCCACTGGGCAAGCAGGCAGGTCACAAGGCAGGATACTATACTTCAAACAAACGGGAACAGGGCAAGAAAAGGAGAGGACAACGGGCTGGGAATGAGAACAAGGAAGAGCGCTATGCAAAGGCTTGGCAGGTCCACTACGAACAATACCTCACAACTGAGTGGAGGTGGAAAACAGGCTGATATAGAGAGGGTATCGAGGAATAGGTGTTCAGTATTCTGGTGATTGGGATCTGGATTGCGGGCTGCGTTCAGGTACATTGGAAAGTGAGTGTGTAGCGGTGGCCGGTAAGGAACACGAGAGGGAGGGGCTGGGGCAGGAACGCTGCGAGGACCTCACACCTATGAATAGTAAAACCAGAGAAACTCATAATTTTGCAGTGGTCTCTTAATTTTTGCCAGAGCTGTATATGCAAACTTTGATACAAATAATAATATTAACAAAGACATGAAACAGTATGAATGTTTATGCCAGTGTGTAACCTATGAGAGGGCTCCTGTTTGACATCGAGGGCAGTATATCATTGAGGATGAGCAGGAGAACAGAAATGGCCAGCAACACAGTGACCTTAAAACCCAACTTCTCCCCACGCTGGTCTGAGATCAGGAAGGAGGCAAGGTCCAGACAAAGGAAGAACAGGATGGGAATCAGGAAGTTGGTGATGTGAAGTAGGGGCCTCCTTTTCATGGTGATCTAAAAATAAGTCCAGGAAGAAAGATTGGAAAAATATCGATCCTGCTTTAAATTACGTTTAGCTTATAAATACACCATAATGCCTTTATAAGTGCTAAATAATTGTGTTACAATTCATTTGTCATGATTTATAGAGGGTTAATAAATATGGCATAATCACCAATATCAAATGTAACTAAATGACTAGTTAATGTTACATATGAAATAAATCTGTGCTCTATAAGGGAGGACATAAGCACTGAATAGTTAAGGCTATATTTCAAATTGCAGCATTAAAACATATTTCCAACACGGTTAAAGCATAGCAAGGATAAAGTTGTGCCGCCACTGATTGTAATTTATTCATGCAAAAAAGTGTCTGCTGTTTCAAAGTACAATCATATACAGCAAAAGGAGTTGGTATGGCCTATTAAAAATTGAAACTGAGGTCTGGTCAGAGTCAGAAGTGTAGTGAAAAGCTAGGATCAAGCTAAGCGCACATGTAATAGAGTTCACAAACAAATGCCCAGACGTGGTGGTACTGGACAAAAAACAAGTATGTAACCTTTGTAACCTTTATTGCAATTTAAAGTAGTTTATAGAGGTTAATGTTCAGTTAGGTAACAGTTACTGAATGTTTATTTCAATGTAACCTTTATTGCAATTTAAAGTAGTTTATAGAGGTTAATGTTCAGTTAGGTAACAGTTACTGAATGTTTATTTCAAACAATTACAGTAACTTCACAGCAATTGCTAGCTAGAGGTATACAACTTGCTGATGTTTGATTGCTAGCTGGATTTATATACCCAGTTTTAGATAGCTAGCTGGCATTAAATGGATAACTAGCATTAGATTGCAACCTAGCTAGCCAATTAACACTAGGACCGCAAAATGCCTACGGGAATTAGCGTTTGAGTTCGTAATTAAGATAAAACTGCCATTTTGAAAGCTACACCCTCCTGCTTCCATGACTTTTCCTAAATAAGCGTACATTACATTGTTCCCTTGTCAGAATTCTAAACTCACAAACGGAAAACTATTTCGAGACTATTTACCTGTTTTTTTTTACCTTGACAATTCAACACGTATGTATGTATCACACGTTACCATTTTTCAATAGGAGATTCAGATTGTTGTGCAGGCTAATTCATCAAATGTATATAGAAAATGTAAATCTAAGTATTATTTTAAGAAACAAAATACCAGACATGCTTTACCAATGGCCAACTACCAATTCAACAAAGGTATTACACGTTTATCTTAGGTGAGAAAGAGAAAAAAAAATCTCATACACATCCTATCATCTGAAACTTATTTTACTGAAGATTAAGCTAAATCTTAAATGTTAAGATTAGCTTAATACATTTGTAGAATCTTAAATAATTATTCACAAAACAAAATACTAATGATCACCAATTATCAATTCAGCAAAAAAACGTTAATGTTTTTATTTGGAGAGTTTGGAGAGAAAGAGAAACAAAATTGCATGCACATCCTATCATCTCTCTTTGAATTTTCTCTGCTTATTTTACTGAAGAATAAGATTCTACAAATGTATTACGCTAAATAATTATTATTATGAGCTGCCACCTTCAATGCCTGAGCCTCATCGCAAAAAAAAGACACGAACCAACAGCGACCGCAAATGCCACTGCGAGACACTAGTGTAATCCTTTTACTCTGCTAATTGATTTTACATTGTAAAATTTAATTATTCATGTATGTCATTGTGTGGTAAGCAAGGAGCCCAGGTGCAGGATGAACAGTGACACAGGCTAGAACTGATACAGAGGAACAAGTGCACTAGGCAAGAAAACCAACGAACACACGGACAACTAGCAGAGAATACTCCACAAAGACTCTGACAAACACAAGGGCAGTTATAGGCTGTAGTAGTGAGGATCCGGTGTGCGTAATGATGGGAAGTCCGAGGTGATGTGATGAGGAACAGGTCTGCGTAATAGAGGAGAGCCTGGGGGGTTCCGTGAATGCAGATATCCTTTGATTGTCACAAAGTGTTGGATAATGTCTCTTATTTTACCTTGTGCATTATATATCAAATTTATTCAAGACACAGAGGTCCATAGAGACAACACAATACATACAGGTGCTGGTCATATAATTAGAATATCATCAAAAAGTTGATTTATTTCAGTAATTCCATTCAAAAAGTGAAACTTGGATATTATATTCATTCATTACACACAGACTGATATATTTCAGATGTTTATTTCATTTAATTGTGATGATTAAAACTGACAATTAATGAAAATCCCAAATTCAGTATCTCTGAAAATTAGAATATTACTTAAGACCAATACAAAAAAAGGATCTATTAGAAATGTTGGCCAACTGAAAAGTATGAACATGAAAAGTATGAGCATGTACAGCACTCAATACTTAGTTGGGGCTCATTTTGCCTGAATTACTGCAGCAATGCGGCGTGGCAAGGAGTCGATCAGTCTGTGGCACTGTTCAGGTGTTATGAGAGCCCAGGTTGCTCTGATAGTGGCCTTCAGCTCTTCTGCATTGTTGGGTCTGGCGTATTGCATCTTCCTCTTCACAATACCCCATAGATTTTCTATAGGGTTAAGGTCAGGCGAGTTTGCTGGCCAATTAAGAACAGGGATACCATGGTCCTTAAACCAGGTACTGGTAGCTTGGGCACTTTGTGCAGGTGCCAAGTCCTGTTGGAAAATGAAATCTGCATCTCGATAAAGTTGGTCAGCAGCAGGAAGCATGAAGTGCTCTAAAACTTCCTGGTAGACGGCTGCGTTGACCTTGGACCTCAGAAAACACAGTGGACCAACACCAGCAGATGACATGGCACCCCAAACCATCACTGACTGTGGAAACTTTACACTGGACTTCAAGCAACGTGGATTCTGTGCCTCTCCTCTCTTCCTC
>JACXGI010009378.1:0-30538 GCA_016801175.1 Esox masquinongy
GAACTATCTGAGGTGAAAAATCATTTTACAATGATTTAGGTATGCCAACTCTTCTTCCATTCCTACATCTGGAGCAGACTTCCATATCCACAGCCTTGCCTTTGATTGCTCCTCTCCTGTTTAGCTTTTTTTCCTGTCGTTCAAGTTGAACTGTTTTCAGCTGTCCTTTTCAAATCAGATTTTGTCTATCACAGAGAAAAACGTTGAAAACCTTCAAGTTCCTAAAAATCCACTGAGTGTAACTAAAGTGGCTATTGGTTTGAGGCTCGAACTGTTTCGTCCTGACGGTTGGTTCAAATATCAACAAAAAAAAAAACGCTCTGAAAAACAAACTGCTGTACACACGCGTGTGTTTGTGTGCGGATATACAGAGTGTGTGTATTCGTGTACGCGTGTTTGTGGTCCGTGTGCATTTCAGTGTTTGTTGGCCTTGAGTTTGTTGGCTGCGTTAGTCTCTTGTGTGTGTGCTCACAGAACACCAACATCGTCCGTGTTCCATCGGCCTACTGTCCTCGCGCCAGCATGCCCACTCTAAGTCTCTCCCCTCGGGCTGGACAGCAGGACAACAGGCCCTTCAAAGGCACTAATCTATCCAGCATCAGCCTGCGCTTTAGATGTGAGCGCATAAACATAACACACATCTAGCAATGCCGTGGGTGTGCACACACCACCTTATCTAGGCCACTAACACACAAACACATCACTGTTAATGCCACTCTTAACTGGTTCCAGAGGATGCAAATAGATGTCGCCAGACTCATAATTTCATTGCAGCAAACAAGCAAATTAGCAGGAGATTCTAGTTAGTGCTGTTATAGACAAGGGGAAAAAGTGTTTCAAAAGTCAAACTGTGTTTTTAGGAAGCAAACTCCCCCCCAGCAACTATCCATATGAAGGAAATTCTACAACAGAGATAATCATACCTTAAAATAGAACATAATGCAATCTTGTTTTAGATCCGGGACACAAGGCTGACACAAGCAGACAAGTGACATCACTCACACTGGGCTTCTGCATCTGTCGCCTTCATACCCCCTGTGTGTTCCCGGGAAGAGAGGACAGAGAGAAAGAAAGGGAGAGAGAGAAGGAGAGCGTGAGAGACGAAGAGAGAGGAGGAGAGAGAGGGAAGGGGGAGAGAAGGAGAGAGAGGGAAGGGGGAGTATGATTACGGAGAGGAAAAGGGAGGGAGAGATATAGTGAGAAAGGGATTGGGGAGTGAGAGAGATAAAGGGGGAGAGTGTGGCTAGAGAAAAATAGAGAGAGAGAGGAGAGAGCCGAGAGAAAAGGAGAGAGAAAGAGGAGAGAGGACAGACAGGGGAGTAGAGATGGAGAAGAAGGAAGAAGAACGGAGGGAGTAAAGCAAAAGGGATTGGAGAGAGAGAGACACACACAGAGAAAGAGAGAGAGGTACTGTCTGACCGCTGTGACTGATTGAAGACTGAAGAAAACAATGAGTGGGCCCACTGCTCCCAGGGAGAGGTCTCAGTCAGAATCACCTCTATTCTCTAATTACGTTCACACACACTCAGAATTATACTTGGTCTGATGGTGTTGGTAGTGATATATGGCATACAGGGACTGAATACATCTGCACTCCTCAAGAGGGGGACTCAGAGAGCAGCCTGGGGGGCTTGAGATGAGAAGGAATAATCAAGATTAAAAAAATAACTATTGACTTTGACCACTGGAGGATATTCCGCTATCTGTTCTTGAGCCACTCAAATGTCGCTCTGGACTTGTGTGATTTCCTCCAGAGCTAAAGATTTTTAGCAATTTGAACGAGGTAGTCCAGCAGTGTTTTCCTGTGATTTGCCCCATCCATACTTCAACTTTAACAAGATGCTCTGTTAGCACCTAATGAGAAGCATCCCCACAGCATGATGCTGCCACCACCTTATTTACTCTAGGGATGGTTTGTCATGAAGCATGGGATGTTACGTTTGAGCAACACATAGCGCTTTGAGTTCTGACCAAAAATCTTGGTGTCATCTGACCTGCATCCACTCTATTACTTTCTGGTAAACTCCAGATGTGCTTTCAGATTGTTCCTTTTGAGAAACAAGTAATGCTTCTTTCTTGCCACCCGCCCATACAGGCCAGTGTTATGCTGAGCTCTTGATATGATTGACTGGTGTGCTGTTACTCCCCTCCCAGCCACTGAACTCTGTAGCTCCAAAAGTAATTGTTAGCCTTCCTGTGGCTTCTCTCACTGTTTCAAACTTCAAGAACGTCAGTAATTTACTTTGTCAATAATATCTATTTCATCAAACTGAGAGGAAACAACAAGGAAGTAGAGAGAGTGATAGGGAGAAAGATAAGTAAATAATATACAATGTTGATTATAATGTTATCACGTGCCTTGTTAACAAATAACATCTGCCTTTAACAGGTGCAAGGGGATGCTCACTCACCTGATGACCTCTGTTAGCTTCGCAGGTGACCAAGCCACCTCTGGGACTTAAGCCTAAGCTAGAGCCTTATGAGACCAGGTAATCAGTCCTCACGATTGCTTTCCCCTCCCTGGGCAATGCTGGTCAATTTGCATTCACTCCTGGGCTTCCCATCCGCTCATCAGCTAGCTAGGCTGTAACCATGACTGAAGTGGGCATCGTGGTGTTACAAAAGAGCGACCGCAGTGCCATCTCAGAGTCCCAGAATAGGCTAATGTTTGAAAGTATTATATTATTGGTTATGTGTCATGAAGACTTGGTTATTAGTTATCTCTGTGTGTTTTATGACTATTGATCATGTATGCATAATGGGTGTGTGTTTCATTATCTTAGGTCATCAATAAGTGTATTGTACGTGTGTGTATTGCATGTGTATATATTGTATGTGTGCGTATTGTATGTGTGCATTGTAAATCTGTGTGTTGAATGTGTGTATTGTATGTGTGTATTCTGTGTGGGTATTGTATGTATGTATGCATGTATGTATGTATGTATGTATGTATGTATGTATGTATGTATGTATTGTGTGTGGGTATTGTATGTATGTGTGTATTGTGTGTGGATATTGTATGTATGTGGGTATTATGTGTGGGTATTGAATTGTATGTGTGTATTGTGTGCGGGTATTGTATGTATGTATGTATGTATTTATTGTGTGTGGGTATTGTATGTATGTGTGTATTGTGTGTGGATATTGTATGTATGTCGGTATTGTGTGTGGATATTGTATGTATGTCGGTATTGTGTGTGGGTATTTTATGTATGTCGGTATTGTGTGTGGGTATTTTATGTGGGTATTGTATGTATGTGTGTATTGTGTGTGGGTTTTGTATGTATGTGTGTATTGTGTGTGGGCATTATATGTATGTGTGTATTGTGTGTGTATTGTGTGTGGGTATTGTGTGTGGGTATTGTGTGTGTATTGTGTGTGGGTATTGTATGTATGTGTGTATTGTGTGTGGGTATTGTATGTATGTATGTGTGTATTGTGTGTGTGTGTATTGTGTGTGGGTATTGTATGTATGCGTGTACTGTGTGTGTGTATTGCGTGTGTGTATTGTGTGTGGGTATTGTATATATGTGTGTACTGTGTGTGTGTATTGTATGTGTGTATTGTGTGTATGTGTGTACTGAGGAGGGGCCAGAAGGCCAGTAGCAGTGGCAGTAGGTAGAATGTGGTTTATCGGAGTGCTAAAACCCTCCATGGTCCGTCTGCCGCTCTGCTCAGGGAACCAAGGGCACACTGTTTATAGCCCCAGTCTCCAACATTGTAAAGTACCTGATCCATTTACCTCAGCTTCCAAAAAAAAATCAACATGAAAAGGTGTACAGGACCTCTGAAAAAGTGAATGGTTTCAGACTTGGCCCAATTTAATGCATGACTGTGACCCTGAAGCAGTAAGTGCCTTGCTCAGATAGACAGATCACCGCGTCAGTTCTGGGATTCAAATGGGCAACATATTGGTTACTGTCCCAACGAGCTAACCACTGGGCTACCTGCTCTAACCGCTAAGCTACCTGCTCTACCTGCTAGGCTACCTGCTCTAACTGCTAAGCTACCTGCTCTACCCGGCAAGCTACCTGCTCTAACCACTAAGCTACCTGCTCTAACCACTAAGCTACCTGCTCTAACCGCTAAGCTACCTGCTCTAACTGCTCTAACCGCTAAGCTACCTGCTTTAACCACTAGGCTATATGCTGTAACCACTTGGCTACCTGTTCTTACCGCTAGGCTACATGCTCTCACCGCTAGGCTACCAGCTGTAACCGCTAGGCTACCTGCTGCCCTCCGGAGATATGCTCCGTAGGAAGATGTTAAAAATCTAAATCCTCCTAGTCTTTGTTCTTTATTATGTTCAAAGATGAGGCCTGGTCTCAAAATAGACCTCTCCAACTCATCCTCCTCTGCCTGCCTGGGTTCTAGCTGGGGCAGAGAAGATCAGAAGGGGGAACATAAATTTCCTCTCTCTCACTCCCTTTGTTTCTCCGAAGTAGGGCACTATTTAGGAAATAGGGTGCCATTAGAGACTCAGATGAAGAGAAGGATGCAACTAACTTTAAAGAAGCACACTCCGAGGTAGGAATAGTTTCAGGCTTGTTTTGCTTTTTAACATATTTTGTTTGCTGTGTGTAATGTTGGTGGAGGAAGCTATAAATACACATCACATTAACTTATGTAGCGGGTAAACCGTGGAAAGTTTGAAAGAAAAAAATGTGTTGCATCTCTTCTTCACTGTTGTATTTCTTTACATGCCAGTATTTGTGTGTGTGGGTAGATCAGATCAACTGTGAAAGAAGGGAAGAAACTCATTACGAAACCCACACTGTGCACACTTCAAAGGTCCGCTCTGGTCACATGATCATCGTCTGAAATCTCCATCCATCTGGAAAGTTCCACCTCGCAAACAAATTACTGGTTTACAAAACACAATACAAGTGACATCCAGTTCTGGCAGATTGAGACAGAGAGCAGTGACTCCCCAGACGACCTGCCGCACATTTGAACCTCACCGTGTTCGTGACAGTGATTGGCGGTGGTCCTGTGTGTCTGAGACGGGGCGGGGCGAATCTTTCGACAACCACGTCTTTCTGGAGCAGCTTGGCAGTTGGAACAGGCCGATCATGTGACCACGGACCTATGGGGTTCACCCGCACCCCACCTGAACTCTGTGACGCGTCTTCATCTTAACTCTTCCCCGGCTTGCTTGTAGCGGTCCATTCCTCTGCCGCTTTACGTGGCCGTTCTGCTAGCTGTCAGATGCTTCTATGCGTGCGTTCTGAAACTGTTCCCACTTTCCAGACTCTAATGGCAGCTGTCACGGCAACATGATTTATTTTTTCTGTAACTGCCGAATTCTTCCTTCCGTCCCCTTGCTGGGAGTTACTCCCCCCCTGTTGAGTAGACTAACCAACTGTTGCCGACTGAAGAACAGCCCGGGGAAGTGATGCTGTCAGTTTGGGATAGGAACAGGCTCTGGGTTAGCCTTGAATATAGTGCAGAAATTCCCAAGGGACCTGGATAAATGTAGTGATCGACTCTCTTGTTTTATCCTCACCTCTTCTCTTGTCTCATCCTCTCTCTTCCTCCCCTCTCCTCTGCAGTCTCTTCCTCTCCTGTCACCTCGTCCTCTCGTCTCCTCAACCCTCCCTCCTGCCTTCCCCTCTGTTTGCATTGAGGTAAATTCCTGTGTTTGTGCTATTCTGCAGTAAGTTGGCCCACTGTTGGTAGAGCTCACGGAGAGAAGGGAGGAGAAAGAGTGGAGGGACAGATAGTAAAGGAAAGAGAGAGCGGTGTGGCTAAGAGGTGATAGAGGAGGGATGGAGTGATGGAGGGAGGGATGGATAAATGAATAGCGAGAGAAGAAATGCTGCTGGCGGAGCCAAGCCAAGCAACGTTCCAGTTGTGATGTTTGTATGGGATCGATAATGAAGCCTGAACAAGCAAGCAGGAGAAGTGTCTCTTCCACAACACATACTGCATCAATTATCGAGATGCTCAACATATGAGTGTTTACTATTGGGTGAGATGGACAGAAAGAGAGAGAGAGAGAGAGAGACAAAGGGAGAGAGATAGAAAGCTTGAGAGAAAGAGACAGAGAGACAATAAGAGGAATAAGAGGGAACAAGAGAAAATCAGAGAGACAGAGAGAGAGAGAGAGAGAAAGAGAGAGAGACAACAAGAGCATGAAAAGGAAAGAATAGTGAGACGGAGACTGAAAAAGAGAGAGAAAATGGAACAGAGAGAGAGAGAGAGAGAGGCAGGTGAGACAGGTGAACTACAGTTAAATACAGGAATAAAGTAGTGTTGATTGGGTACATTATGTTTTGGTTGAAACAGGTGTTTCCTGTCTTCGGATACTGAAGTGTGTGTGTGTGTGTGTGTGTGTGTGCGCGTGTGTGTAGGTGTGAGCGTATGAATAATTGTGTGCACGCGCCATGAGTGACAGTATAATAAAAAGTGACGACAATGCATCATCGGGTTAACGCCAAAGTGACAGGCAACACAACTGTTGATTAATCAATCCGGCGTTTGACATCTCTGCTGAACGGAGACACACCGACAGACTCTGTGCTAGGAAACATCCCCTTTGAGACACTTAGGCTTGAATTCAATTAGAAATGCACCAACGGCAGCGCATTGCTCTTGTTAAGGCAGTGACAGAGGTGCAAATGTCTGAGTTTTAACGGTAATTTGCAACATCTGCAGCATTTTACAATGAATGTGTTCCCTGCAAATGACAAGGAAATCCAAATGGCTGGTAATTGTCAGCGGGTGGAATGAGCTCACATTTGCATTAGAGTCATTAAGTCAATGCTAAATTGGACATTTAGCCAGGACCCCGGGTTTAACACCCCTACTCTTATGATAAGTGCCCTGGGATCTTCAGTGACCACAGAAAGACAGGACGCTCGTTAAAGGTCCTGTCTGACAGACAGCGTGCTACACTGGGCAATGTCCCCTTCACTGCCCTGTGTCGTTGGGATTTGATATTTTGGACCAAAGTGAAGAGTGCCTCCTACTGGGCCTCCAGCACCACTTCAAGCGGTCATCTGGCCTCTCATCCAGGGACCATCCCTACTCAAATTCAGAGCCAAGCCTTGAGGGAAACAAAGGACGCTAGGCTGCTGTTGCTTCGGACGAATCACAGTCCCAGAGAGACATGTAGCTGACTGACAGCCATCAGTCATCTTCCAGGCTAAATACGTATTGCAGATTTATGCCTCTCGCTTCCTGCTGCTGAAAGTCGGTCAACAAGAAGTAATTCACTTTAACAAAGACTTTGGAAGCTGCAGAGAGTCCTTAAGGTTTTTAAACTTTTTTAATTACAGTTGCCTTTTATGCATACTGTGAAATTCTATTATGTGAGCTAAACATTCAGAAGGAACACATGTATTACAATGTTTCCTTTAAGTGTTTTTTTTTAGAGAACACTAACAGTACAATCCCCACTACAATTTGTTATTAAACACACATCATTTTGTCCCTGAAACATCTAGTTGGAAAACAACAGAAGGACTGTGTGATGCATCGTGCCTTCAAGCAGCTCTTAGCCATGGTATCCTGGCCACATACCAGCTCCTCGTGCCTTAGTGCTTAAGCATATCGTATAGGATCTGACAGTGCTAGGCTTTCAGAGGGCATTTCAAACAAAAATGTTGCAGTTTGATGTGCACAGAATTAAGACAAGGGAGTCAGAGGAGGGCTGAACTAGCTCGGACCTCTCTCCGCTCGTAGCTCTCTCTCCGCTCGGACACCTCTCTCCGCTCGGACCTCTCTCTCGATCGGGTTTCCTTATCTACGTCCCGAACCAAAGGATTTACAGTCTGGCTGACATCCTCAGAATCACACGCCTATGCTGCGTCACTTTCATTAGCTTGCACACTAGACGTCTGGAAGGATCACTTAAGCTTGGCTAGGATCCACTGCTAAATCTGTATCTTTAATCCCAACTAATGGTACAATATCCCAAGTTTGGATTAGTTTATTTCCAGAAACCCAAGACCTCATTTGACTAACTGGCCTGGTGCAGAAATCCTCAATGTATTAATCTTAGAACTTCAGGTAAGATGACATAAACACAAAGAACGGGTTGGAACAATAACTCAACCCTTATTCAACATTTCAATGAGCACAGAGTTCCAGGCTTTTATTTTCACAAATATCACAAAGTCTTGATGCAAGCAACTTAAATACATATGTTTCCCACATTTTTCCGGAAGCCCCCTTTTGAGATTAACAACACCCCGTCCGCAGCACACAAGAAAAACTCCTTCTAGAAGAAGATAGCATGAAACTCCTTCAGGGATTTCTTGTTTCTTTCTCCTTTTACACTCATTTAATCAATCATCCTTGTGTCACTTTCAGTGACGATGTGTTCACCCGTTTTGCCTGTTCACACTCTCCATTTAACCACACCACACCTCTAAATACCCCAAAGACCTTCTCAACCATTTCAACCTCATCTCAGTATTTCGTACAACATTCCGAACTTCCCCTCTCAGACATTCGTCACACTTACTGTTTTTAAATCCCATTGCCCCCCCCCCCAACAAAAGTCACCGGCTGATTAAAGTTCCGTCACATGTGCCTTAGAGGTCATCGGGTTCCCCAGAGGCCATTTGTGCATTGAACCAGAACTGGCTTCTGGGTTGTTCCCTGACCGGTTTTGCCCTAAAATTCCCCCACCTAGATTCATTCTTTGCTTAACAACAGTGTGCATGTGTATGTATCTGGGTGAGGAGTGAATGAACATGGGCAGTTCAGCGTGGGCCCCTGTGTGTGTGTGTGTGTGTGTGAGTGAATGTCCTTGAACTTCAGGCCTGTTAGTGAGTGGGTGACTTGCAGTTGTTTTTTTTCTCTCTCTCTCTCTGTTCACGCTCCTTGCCTGTTGCCACGGAGTCCTCTGAAAATGTTCATCTCTTTTCAACAGTGCAATGCCCTCTGACACCATTTTGCTCTACACTTGCAGCTTCTCCAGTTCCAGCTGTAGAGGTCAAGCAGAAGAGTGGTGCGTTCTGTTTTTGAGTTGTTAAATTATTCAGTCCAGTAATAATATCCATCTTAACAGGATTTTTTTGGTGTTAAGCGCAGATGAAAATAGAGAAAAAAAGAGAAAGACAGAAGAGAGGAAAAGTGATGTTTGAAGTCAGAACTTGGCAGGCCAAGCTTTGTGGTATAATGTGAATTAGCAATTGTAATTATTTGTTGTTGGCAAGCGCCCCTCTTCTTATTCTCTCTCTTCCTTCTCTCTGTATTTTTCTCCCTGTTTTTCTTTATTTGTCTTTCTTGTTCTCACTAAATTCTTTCAATTTTTTTATATTGTCATTGGCAACAGTTGTGTATTTTGCCAAAAGTAAGTTTTTCTTAGAAACTAATATCAGAAATATGTTTGTAACATGTATATGGGTGGTTGATGTGACATGGCTTTTTCTGAGCATCAAACACAAATAAACAAAATTTAAATTAGTCAAAAAACTTTTATATTGTTCAGAACATGCTGCTTTATGTGAACATACTGAACATTCATGCAATTCATCACTTACCTTTTCAAATATTTTCAACCAAACATGAAAATGCTCATATGGTGTGACTGTCCCAGGCATGTTTCACAAAGTTGAAACTTGAATAAAACTATGGAAAATAAATGCAACTCTTCTCAGTAAAGTACAGAATGATAACACAGATGTCTATTTGTAAGTCTGACATTTTCAAAGTCCAGGCATAATATTTTGTGTCCGCTCCGATCAAAAAGATTTTGTCCCAGAAATGGATATCATATTGTGTGACACTACAGTGAGGGAAAGAAGCATTTGATCCCCTGCTGATTTTGTACGTTTGCCCACTGACAAAGAAATTATCAGTCTATAATTTTAATGGTAGGTTTATTTGAACAGTGAGAGACAGAATAACAACAAAAAAATCCAGAAAAACGCATGTCAAAAATGTTATAAATTGATTTGCATTTTAATGAGTGAAATAAGCATTTGATCCCCTCTCATTCAGAAAGATTTCTGACTCCCAGGTGTCTTTTATACAGGTAACGAGCTGAGATTAGGAGCACACTCTTAAAGGGAGTGCTCCTAATCTCAGCTTGTTACCTGTATAAAAGACACCTGTCCACAAAAGCAATCAATCAATCAGATTCCAAACTCTCCACCATGGCCAAGACCAAAGAGCTGTCCAAGGATGTCACGGACAAGATTGTAGACCTACACAAAGCTGGAATAGGCTACAAGACCATCGCCAAGCAGCTTGGTGAGAAGGTAACAAGAGTTGGTGTGATTATTCGCAAATGGAAGTAACACAAAAGAACTGTCTCCCTCGGTCTGGGGCTCCATGCAAGATCTCACCTCGTGGAGTTGCAATGATCATGAGAACGGTGAGGAATCAGCCCAGAACTACACGGGAGGATCTTGTCAATGATCTCAAGGCAGCTGGGACCATAGTCACCAAGAAAAAAATTGGTAACAGTACGCCGTGAAGGACTGAAATCCTGCAGCGGCCGCCTGGTCCCCCTGCTCAAGAAAGCACATGTACAGGCTCGTCTGAAGATTGCCAGTGAACATCGGAATGATTCAGAGGAGAACTGGGTGAAAGTGTTGTGGTCAGATGAGACCAAAATCGAGCTCTTTGGCATCAACTCAACTCGCCGTGTTTGGAGAAGGAGGAATGCTGCCTATGACCCCAAGAACACCATCCCCACCGTCAAACATGGAGGTGGAAACATTATGCTTTGGGGGTGTTTTTCTGCTAAGGGACAGGACAACTTCACTGCATCAAAGGGATGATGGACGGGGCCATGTACCGTCACATCTTAGGTGAGAACATCCTTTCCTCAGCCAGGGCATTGAAAATGGGTTGTGGATGGGTATTCCAGCATGACAATGACCCAAAACACACGGCCAAGGCAACAAAGGAGTGGCTCAAGAAGAAGCACATTAAGTTCCTGGAGTGGCCTAGCCAGTCTCCAGACCTTAATCCCATAGAAAATCTGTGGAGGGAGCTGAAGGTTCGAGTTACCAAACGTCAGCCTCAAAACCTTAATGACTTGGAGAAGATCTGTAAAGAGGAGTGGGACAAAATCCCTCCTGAGATGTGTACAAACCTGGTGGCCAACTACAAGAAACGTCTGACATCTGTGATTGCCAACAAGGGGTTTGCCACCAAGTACTAAGTCATGTTTTGCAGAGGGGTTGAATACTTATTTCACTCATTAAAATGCAAATCAATAGATAACATTTTTGACATGCGTTTTTCTGGATTTTTTTGTTGATATTCTGTCTCTCAATGTTCAAATAAACCTACCATTAAAATTATAGACTGATCATTTCTTTGTCAGTGGGCAAATGTACAAAATCAGCAGGGGATCAAACACTTTTTTCCCTCACTGTATATTGTGATATTCAAATGGGCAATTGTTTGTAGAACCTTGGGGAGGAGGGGTCCTTGTTCAACCAGGAAGCACTGAAAACACCTCAGTAGGACATGGAGGGGTTACAATGTGAGTTGTCTCTTGTCATTTTTTCAATAAATCAAATCATTTGGCACTCCCACTTCAGTACACTTTCCTAGTGTCTTTTAGTGTGATGCTTTTTACATAAAAAATTAGTCATTATTACTTTTAAATCTGTTACCATGTTGTAGTGGGTATGCTGGTAGGATGCTAGCGCATAACCACAAGGCCCAATCTTGTGCTAAGTGCATAAAACCTCATATGGTGTGACACTATAACATATTGTGTGACAGCTTTTGCTTCTCCCTTCATATGATCCATTTGTCACACCTTATGATATGAACTGTATTTTCCTACACACAGAATAATTATTAATTTGAGCTAACAATTTATTCTAGTATTTTACAACTAATAGCTAAGTGTAATGTATGTTTTGTCCTTTTTAACACTTTTTGTCTAGCATCAAAAGAAAAAAAGTGAACTAGGCTGCACCCTAGTTTTATAGCCAGGCCGGCCTTGAACACCTTGCTAATCCGAGTGTTATTCATTTTCTTTTAGGTGACCTCACACAGTCAAAGTAGCCTATTATTTTACCTTAGCGTCCACTGAAGAAGACTGTACCTACGCCATTTGTCATACTTACTCATTACTAACCTAGCCTTGTTTATATGTCTGATTTACTTATGGGTAGTTATGAGTAATAAATACTTAAACAATTACTTGTGATACTATTCCTTATTAGTGTGTTCCTCACTAGAGATATGGTTCTTCATTAGTCCTTTGTCTGATAACCAAGCACTATACAATGTTTAGTGGCAAAATGTTTCACATCTTTGTGTGATTTTCTTAAACAGTTTTTGTTTGAATGTTAAATGCATATAATAGATGTTTTTGCACTGACAAATTGTAGTGTGGTGTGGTTCATCCTATGGTGTGACACTATATCATTTGGTGTGACATTCAGAATTGTGTTAGTGATAAATCATAAAAATCTCAATGGAACACACGTAAAATAGTATCAGCAAGAGACACAAGAATTTTGTTAGATTTATAACAGGATTTGTTGGTATTAATCTAAAATATATTGAAAAATTGAGAACAGATTTCTGATTTTGCATGATGGTTAAGAAAAATAATGGGAATAATGGAAAAAATTTAATGAATTTTCACAAGGAAATGCTGGATCTCAAGATAGTAATGATAAAGAATTATGATAAAGTGAATTTCTTAAGAAAAGTATGCCACTTTTTATATACAATAGCTTTCATGTCACACCGTGTGACAGTTTTAGACACTAATACAACAAATAGGTGAATAAATTCAGATTTCAATACAAAATCTTAATGACCACATATATTTTAGGAAATCTAAGAGTCAGTATAACACAACACAATAATTTTCATGTCTAATATATGAAAAACGTTTTTTCGGGCTTATGTGCATTTTTTCAATATTAATTAAGATGGAAATACTATATTGTATATATACAGGGTATCGGGTCAGGGTTACTCTATATATACAGGGTATTGGGTCAGGGTTACTCTATAAATATAGGTTATTGGTCGGGGTTCTGGTGTACAGGTCGTTTGGGTCTGTGTACATGTAGGGTCACAGCAAATCAGTAATAAACAGTAACTATAGCAACAAATGTCAAGTGGGCAGTCTGTGCGTGTGTGTGTGTGTGTGTCTGTGTGTGTGTGTGTGTGTGTGTGTGTGTGTGTGTGTGTGTGGTGTGTGTGTGTGTGTGTGTGTGTGTGTGTGTGTGTGTGTGTGTGTGTGTGTGGCGTCAGTACATGTTATTTTGTGTATGGACAGGCTTGTGTGTACGTGTGTGTGGAGTGTACAGTGTATTTCACAGTGACACACACGCACACAGTTGGCATGTTAAGACATTCGTCAGAGAGGAATAGCTAATTGGACAGTGTGATGCTTCTGAATTGTAAACTATTTGGCAGATTTTATCAGATGCTTAAGTATTCTGTCTTCCTCTCTCTTCTCCTCCCTTCTCCCCCTTCTCTCCCTTCTCTCCCTTTTCTCCCCCTTCTCTCCCTCTCCACATGCTGTAATGACTGTACATGCAGTAAAGCTGGGCAGTAAAACAACTAAGAGGTGATCGCTAATCTTTCATTCTGTCCATCTCCATCCCCAGGCCTTGGCTGCCCACGCCTTGATCTTGCTGTATGTTTGTCTCGGCTGTCGCAGTGTGTTCTCTTCGGCACTGCTGTTCTGGTCGTGCTGTGTTCAATAGCTATTCAATCTTTTTTCGGCTTGCCTGATGCAAGTCGGGAGAAAGGAACGGCAATGGGCAGGTCCTTGACCTGCTCAAACTGTACACACCCTATCCCAGTTCCCCGATCGCAAAAGTATTCTGTGAAAATTAAGTCAAAATCGTTGTAAAATGAACCTAACATAACCCTTTTTGTGACCAAAGGTATCCCTTCATTTTTATTTTCCAATTGCAAAAATAACGTATAACAACGTTACAAAGGCTACTTCCTAAAATGTTCTGGTATTCTTTTCTCTGGCCATCACCAGCTGGCTATTCTATTCTATTCTTCTATTCTGTTCTGTCCTATTCATCCTTACAATTCCAAGCCTCGGCCATTACAGCATTCAGGCCTGTAGGAGTACCAATCTATGTACCAATCCCTGTGCAAATAATGTTTGAAAATCTTCTAAATACTCCTGAGCGTTTTATTCAATCTGCTCGAGGTGCCAAAATCAGTGGCATTTGGTGGCATCTTTTGCTATTTAGCAAATATTTTAAATAGTATTTGAACCCAACACTGCTGAGAAGACAGAAGAAGACATTATAATTCATGCTGCTGCTCGCGCAGCGCCTTGCCACACGGCCAGGCTAGAGACTCACCTCAAGGTCACGGTGCTGTGAGCGGAATGCTCATTTGGAAGTTTGCCCTCACTTCCAAGCCTTCCAATAAATGAGAAAGGACATGGATTCGGAAGATTCGACAACGCTGTCCGTCTGCGCTGGTCCAGCCTTTCATCTGTGGCAGCTGCTGTCCTATTCATCCTCTATATTTTATTATGACTCTCCGCCTCACTGTCTGGAAGCGATTTTAGTTTAACCAGAGTTTGGGTTTTTTTTGAGGAAATGTTCACTTTTTTCCAATGAGAGAGATGGAAGGAAAAGAAAACAGAAAGCTTACCTTTTGTATTGATTTTCCTGTTTTTCTTTAATAAGTCCAAAACTCCTAGCGCACTCCCACACTCTCCCTCAACCCCTCCCATTCCTGTATCTTTCAAAACAAAAACACACAAGAATATATTTGTAAAATATGGGGATTGACAGTCTCACTTAACATAGCCTGCGGAGAAGTTTCTTACACCAGTACTGAAGCTCTCTCTCTCTCTATGCATGTTGATATGACAATAACAAATTGATGCTGTTTACGCCTCATACATTATTTGTCAGGGTTGTAGAGTTTCTAACTCGACGAGAAAAACCCTGGAGAGAATACAAAATGCCTCGGAATAATGTCTACACGAAAGAACCCTGCTGTCTACTTGCTTACTGCGCTGGGTTTTAGGAAGGAAGGAATGTGTTTTTATCTGTCAGATTTCAATATGAGTAGCTAACGGGCATGGTGAAAAAATACAAAAAATAAAGGTGTGCAGTTCGGGAAAGCGCCACCAGGGGACAGAGCATCTCCAAGTGTTTTCTGTGTTTACTCCTCACTGACTGTTTTGCTTGTTGTCAAACCAAGTCAAGCTGCCTCTCCTCTCTTTCCCTCCTCTCCTTTCCTCTCATCTCCTTCCCTCTCCTTTCACCTCCTCTGCTCCTTCCCCCTGTCTTCACCTTGTTCTTTCTCTGTCCAACCACACTTCACCTGGAAGCCAAGTTGGCTGGCTAATTAGAGACTCCTTAGTAGATGGGCATTACAAATGCACAGCGACCGGCTAGGATTACAAACAGATTTTAATTACTGCTATAGTGATGTTTTTCAGTATTAGAGTGGCCCCACTCCTCCCCCTCATTCTAAAGCATTAGGATATGTAAATAAACTTTGGAAGAAATGCCGCCTCTTCCTTCTATTTAACTCTTATCACTGTCTTTCTCGCTCCTTGTCTCTCTCTCTCTCTCTCTCTTCAGCATTCTCTTTTTCCTCTCAGTTTCTCACACTCTCTCTCTCTCAACACTCTCTGGCTCACAAATCAATTCAATTTACTAGGCTTTATTGGCAAGGCAGTTGTCACCATATACACAGCCAAAGCAAACATAAAGACACACATCAAATCAATGATGAGGCAGATACATGCTACTAGTAAAAATAGTACAACTAAATAAAAAATAAGAAATATAGATGCGTACCTCTACGGATGTGAAAGGAAACTACACAGATTACCGTTCAAAAGTTTGGGGTCAATGTCCTTGTTTTAGAAGGAAAAGCATATTTTTTGTCCATTAAAATAACATCAAATTGACCAGCACCCCGGAATCTCCTCTTCACTGTTGACGTTGAGACTGGTGTTTTGCGGGTACTGTTTCATGAAGCTGCCTGTTGAGGACCTGCGAGGCGTCTGTTTCTCAAACTGGACACTCTAATGTATCTGTCCTCTTGCTCAGTTGTGCACTGGGACCTCCCACTCCTCTGTCAGTTCTGGTTGAAGTCTGTTTGCGCTGTTCTGTGAAGGTTGTAGTACACAACATTGTACGGGATCTTCAGTTTCTTGGCAATTTCTTGCATGGAATAGCCTTAATTTCTCACAATAAAAATAGACTGATGAGTTTTGGAAAAAAGTTCTTTGTTTCTGGCCATTTTGAGCCTGTCATCAAACTCACAAACGCTGATGCTGAAGATATTGAACTAGTCTAAAGGCCAGTTTTATTGCTTCTATAATCAACAGTTTTCAACAGGGCTAACATACTCACAAAAGGGTTTTCAAAATGATCATTTAGCCTTTTAAAATGATTAACCTGGATTAGGAAACACAACGTGCCATTGGAACACAGGAGTGATGGTTGCCGATAATGGGCCTCTGTAGATATTCCATTAAAAATAAGCTGTTTCCAGCAACAGTAGTCATTTACAACATTAGAAATGTCTACTCTCTATTTCTAATCATTTTGATGTTAGTTTAATGGACAAAAAATGACTTCCTTTGAAAACAAGGAAATTTCTATGCGCCCCCCAAACTATTGAACAATAATGTATATAGCCGATAACAAGGCAGAAATCGTTTTTCTCCCAATCGATGTTGGATTTTGTCCTTTTCAGTTGAACTTTTCCTTAAAGTCGGCATAGTTCTCACAGTATTGGAGGGAATTCCTTTTTTGTCTCGACCTCCGTGGGTAGTGAAAGACCAGCCTGTCCTCTCTATGATGGTAGAGTGAGACCAGCCTGTCCTCTCTATGAGGGTAGAGTGAGACCAGCCTGTCCTCTCTATGAGGGTAGAGTGAGACCAGCCTGTCCTCTCTGTGAGGGTAGAGTGAGACCAGCCTGTCCTCTCTATGAGGGTAGAGTGAGACCAGCTTGTCCTTTTTATGTGGGTAGAGTGAAACTCGACTCCTCTGACAACAGACGTGCTTGTGAATGTGTTCGGTTGGTGAGAGAACCTGTCTCACCTCAGCAGCTACCAGGTCGACAAGGCAGTCAAGTTTGGCAAACACAAGTCCTTACATTAAAGGCATCTATTTGCCAGATGGGCCATAGTCTCTGTTGCATTTCTCCCAGCGTGTAAAATGCAGCATCAATCACGGTCTGAAGGGCACCAGAGTGGTAGGTTGTGTTTCATTGGTGGTACCTGTAACCTCGACATAACAGTAATGTGAGAACAGTGAGTTTCCCTGCAGTCTGAGACCAGTCCAAAGCTGCTGTATAGGAATATGTTTTCCTTGACACAAGCCTCTACGACCACACAGAGGTTTTCCACAACTGTGTCCGAGGCAGTCATTTTGAGGCAGTCATTTGAGGCCGTCCGAGGAGTCATGTCCTGGCACAGTGGGCCTGCCTTGCCAACGAGATCCAACGCACACCTGTTTGCTGTCATTGCCCTCACCTGTGTTCCTGACCACGGTCCCTATTAAAGTTCTTTAGCCCTCACCAGGGGAACCTCTGCAATGATTCATCTAAGAAACGAGGGCCGTATAAACTGTGTGTGTGTTAGAAAAAGGGGATACAAGTATAAAATCACCTGGACTCCACATTGTTTACAACTAAAATCTTTTTACTGTGATGATTCTGGAGTCAGCTTGATGGTGTGGGGTCAGATGTGAGTGGCTTTATGTGTGTGTGTGTGTGTGTGTGTGTGTGTGTGGTTAGGTGTGTGTGGTTAGGTGTGTGTGGTTAGGTGTGTGTCAATGTGGGTGAGAGTTTGAGTATGCATAAAAGTGTGTGTGTGTGTGTGTGTGTATATGTGTGTGTGTGTGTGTGTGTGTGTGTGTGAGAGAGAGAGAGAAAGAGAGAGAGTGGCGCCACAAGGCCTGACTTAAATGGGGCAGTTGGCAGCTTTTAAAAGGAGAAGAAAAAAAACAAATTAATTTTGGGTGAACATCCGACAAGGGTACATTTTAATTTGCATTCGCTTCGCTTTATTCCCAAGGCCCCATCTTCATAAAAGCCCTGCGCTGATGATGACAACGCTGAAGAGAGTAAATCTTTCCACTGTCGTTTTGGTCCCCCCGTCCTCGTCCCAAACCGCCCAGCGTAGCCTCTTCAGTGACCTGCCTTCGAACTGGGCCACATCAAAAGGAGTGCACTAAATATGGAATGGAGTGCTGTTTGGCACGTCGGGTGAATCTGTTTCCCCTCTATAATATGCCAATGTTCTGGGTGTCTCATTATTGTCAATAGAACATGATTGATCCATTTAATCTGCCAATGGCTGAGTCCTGAACACCCACCCCGCAGCCTTTGTAGGGCACAGCCGTCAAACAGGCCTTGTTGGTCAGCGGTGCAATGAAAGTTAGTTAGGAAACAGGGTGCCGTTCGGGACGTGGCCTGTGTTTTTATTACACAACAGGGGAATAGTTATGACATCTATAGGTCAGCTAAATTACACAGCGGTGTCTGGGGCTGTGATTAAACAAAAGGTCTCGTGTGTGTCCCGAACGGCTCCCTCCACAGCGCACTACTTCTGACGGGCTCCGGTTGGAGGCGGTGGCATTTCGGAGACGTCCAAGGTCTTGTGAGGTCGACTCTTGTTGGAAAGTCCTGAAACGCTTCCCCGGGCAAGAAACTATTCTGGAGGACTCCGACGCGACGACGTTAACAGAATCTGGCAACAAAGCAGGGGTTTTTGACGGATGAGTTAGTCGTTGGAGACATTTCCGCTGGCACCTAAATTGGATGGATTTGAAAATCTTTACATCCTGAGCAGGAGCGACTAATCAAAATAAATTTCATATTTAACTGAATGAGCTCAATCATCACTCTTCATCTGTGCCTTATTTTGTGATATTAACTGAATACAATTGCAATGGAGTGATCATCAGCGTCCTAGCTAAGTCCCTTGCACACTATGCTGCGCACTTCTTTTGACCTCGGGCTTGCAGGAAAAAGAGCGCCATTTGGGATTCCCCCGCACACAGAAATAATTTAGCAAGTGTTTTAAAGTCCCCTGTGTCTTCAGACATGGAATCTGCTGTGTTTGCACAATGTGAAGACGCCCCGTAAGAAGATGAAAAAAGAGCAAGCGATAAACAAGTTCAACTAACAGCACAAAGCCAGTGACTAATGGGGATAAGTACAGCGGAGAGGTTGAGAGTCAGCCAGAGAACACTGTTGCCGGGAGTAGCAGGACTGCACACACATACACACACACACACACACACACACATGCACACATGCACACAAACACAATGTAAATTGCAAGCTAGTAGTTAGAGGAACAGTGTCTGTCTCAGAGTTAGACCCGGGAGCAGGAGCCCTGCAGGTCTTGCAGGTTCCGTGGAATTCCATCTGGACCGGGAGGGAAATTAGTAACGTTTCGGGACTGGTTATAGTTGAACTTTCATACTCATATTTATTTAAAATATTTCACTTGTGAGTGACTTCATTTAAAAACAAACTGTGCACACGTGAACAGAATACTCTGGTATTTTATTGCGGTGATTTCCCCTCTCCCTTCCATGGGCTGACGTGACTCGCTCCATGCTGTAGTTTGCTAGCAGCCAAGGCAGAGCCACCGGCTCTACAGCGCCCGCAGCGTCGCTCTCTGATGGTACTCAACCAGCTAGCTAGTAAAGAACGGGTGTGAAACCTTCACCAGAGGATTTGCTGAGTCTTGTTGTAGCGAGGGATCCAAACCCAAGACCAGGCCAATTGAAAACAAATGGTGAATGAAAGAATGAATTAACACCTGATCTCTCTATCCACTCATAACCACTAAACTGTGTGTGGTTCTGACCCAGAAATGATTAGTCAGGAGATGATCATCAAGTGGCAGTGTTGGTGATGTCATGCTGGGCATTGACACCAGTCATCCGGTCCCAGCACAGGACTGACCTGTTTTCATAAGGGAGCCTGAGAAATATGTTTCCTGTCAATGTGACACCTTTCAGTCGGTCAACCTGCCCTCCCGAGAGCCCTTCATAGCTAAACAGGAGGAAGTCTCTGAAATACCCTTGTCAGATTTAGAATGTAGCTCGGAATACATTCACACTTGCTGAATCGACTCATACAATGGAAGACCCAGACTATTGTACTCCAACAGTAAAGCTCTGTAGTATATTCCTCGACACGTCTACCACGAGTGACAAGTGTTATGCTTCTGAGAGCACGCGTAGCTGCTTCTCCACAGCCCTTTTCCTTTTGCCCTGACCTGAGTAGCATCTGGTCTGGAATCTCTGAGCTCCTTAGCAAGGGCATGGTGTTTTCAACAGACAGTGGGGTTCTTTGTCTTGCTGTGTTTGGTGAAGTCTCTGCTTTGTCCATCTGCCAGTCCACGCTGTTTACGTCTGCAATGGTTCGTTTATTACCTGCCTGCAGCTATACACAGACAAGCCTCTTAAACATTCCAGGGTAATTTATGGTAATTTATGGTAATTTATGGTTCTTTGCAGCCTAAGAGGGGCCATTGAGATGTGTTAAGTGTTGGTGTCGGTCAAGTATTGGCAGGCTGTTGATGTCCACTTCATGTAGGAATAGGTTCTCTTGATGGCCCTCAGCATAGCTGGATTTCTCACAGATTTATGTATTTAAACAAATATATATTCAACATATACCAACTACACACTGAATTTTGTCAACCAAGTTCAACCATCTTTGCCCCCGAAATGGAGCTTTTTTTCCATTGGTCACAAACTCATTTTGTTATCAAAACCAACAAAGAATAGAAGGACATCTTCATGCTTGCCCCGCCCTGGGAATCAAACCCACGACCCTGGTGTCATGACTTAGAAACTGAGCTTCACCGGGACCCAAAACGCTGGATTATAAATGAAACTGTCAGTTTAGATCATGATGAGGGGAAAAACAACACTACATTCCACCCAATGAAAAATAAAATATAACAATAATAATAAACTCCAGTAGTGCGTGCAATTATAAGAGAGACACAACTTTATCAAGTTCATCAATTGGACTGATAATTATGTTATCACATCAATCATTATGTGGGAATCAATTTCTATGAGTGACATTTAATTACCGTAGCCTTAACAACACGGCAGACACATTTGTCAACTATCACACACACTAATCAGCTGCCGTTGGCATCATGCTCGGAGACCGACTGATCGTAACTAACTCATCAGCCTGGTATTGGTTCTGCTTCATGAACGAAGTCCGCTGAAAGACAACAGCAACGTTATGTTGGAGTCGGAATGCAGTTCTGAAGAAAAAAAACACCCTCTTTATTCAAGAATATTGCCTCCATCTCGGGCCAACTTAAGTGATAGGACACTGAAAAGAGAAAACAGCACTGTAACAAATAATGGACGTCTTACTGACCTTTGACCAATTCTGTAATTCCTTTTATTCCTTAATGCTTTTCTTTCCTGGTTTTGTAAATAATGTTTCCGGCATCATTTCCTATGACCTGGAAGAAATTCTGAAAATCAAAAACAGCATTACTCACTTTACAAACCGTGCTGGCGCTCACACTCCACTAAACAGAATCGAAATCCAGTCCCTGATGCGGCGTTCCAACTGGCCCGTGACTTTAGTGCACACTGACATCTGTTTTACTGCATTTGTACCAATCATACAAACATTGCAAACAATGGTGACAAAACCCTGCATCACTAACCCCACAAAAAATAAATGTAAGTCCCCTTCTGCCAATCTGAGAAATGCTCTAATTTTCCATTGCTTGCCTTCAATCGAAAACTCATACAGGAAGTAGCAGTGTCGCGCTCAACAAGGAAGTGTTCGCATGAAGCTGATTCTAAACGAAAGTGCTGCTTTCAGAACACAGACTGGAAAATGTTCCGGGATTCATCCACTAAGATGGATGACCCCACAACAGCAGCCATTGTCTTCATTAAGGAACGTGTAGACGACGCTGTCACCCCAGACAACGTCGTCTAAACAAACGTATATATATCTGGACCGAAAGCCACCTAGCTGTGAACTACCCAGTGATGTGAGCCCATATACATCTGGAAGCTTAATGCCTTCCATGCTCGCTTCAAGACGATTTACACTGAACAGGAGAGCAACTGATGTCTTTGACCTTGAGTCCTCCGTAGCCGATGTGAGAAAACCCTTTACACAGGTCAACACCTTTACGCAGGTCAACACCTTTACACAGGTCAACACCTTTACGCAGGTCAACACCTTTACGCAGGTCAACACCTTTACACAGGTCAACACTTTTACGCAGGTCAACACCTTTACGCAGGTCAAGACCTTTGACTTTGAAGGCATTTGAAAATACACCTTCAATTAAGATAAGCAAGGACTTTGAACAGGAAAACGGAATTCATTAAACTTTTGTATTGGCTCATGGGCACCAGAACATCCAGGTTGAAGCTACACTGGTAAACATTCTGTGAGTAGGAGGCATATCAGTCAAAAGCAGTTTTACCAACTGTAACTCTGAATAAACACACGTTATCTCTAGGACAAGACAGTCCTGGCAGCTCATTTGATAGCCTCTGGTTTTAACTGACAAATGACCAACTAACATAAACCCAAGGTAAGTGAGAACACATTCTGTACCAAAACCATCCAGAGTATTAATTTTGAGATCATTAAATTGTAGATTTTGAGACCTGGTGTATTTCATATATTTTTATTTGCATACTTTTATTCACACCTAATTATGATCAGCCACTAAAATCCTCAGACATTTCTACAGCTCCACCATTAAGATGACCCCTAAAATATCATAGAGAATCAGTGTGCTAATGAAATAAATATTTACATTTTTAAAGATAAAAATGTTTTAAAAGCTTTTGTAAATTGGTCCTCCTACAATAACTGTGAGTATAGCGGGTGCATTATAAGGTTGGTTTGAATGCAAACTCATGTTACTGTAATTCACCTTACGGCCACAAGGTGGGAGCAAATTAAGGAAATCTCCTTGAAAATTGCATCTTGATTGAGGTTTTTATAACAGGGTCTATTATATAAATAAGATTAAAATAATAAATGTAATTACTCATGACACACCCTCATAAATAGGTAAAGAAATACATCTAAATACAAAAGAAAATGTCCATCAAATCTGGTTAGGCCGAGGACCACCCCAGGAAGCTCAACTGGGAATCTTTTCACTAGACCCCATTGAATAGTGTGCGTGCATTACCTTTAACCACCAGAACCTTGGACAGCTTCAACCCCGAGGCATAAGACTTAAACAAGGCTGTCAAATGAAAAAAAGATTATCAATATAAATTGATAATCAAATGTCAATTTTTGCACTGTCCCTCTAGTATTGAATGTATGCCCTCACAGTAGACTTTGCCCACACGCATACACACACACACACACACACACACACACACACACACACATGCTGGCTGCACACTTGACATTTGCTGTTACAGTAACTACAGGAACCTAGATCAAACAGAAAACCAAACATAGGTAACCTGCACCCATACACACTGACCTGACACTCGTACTCCCTGTGCATATATTTTTTTCATTGTAACTGTTAATAAAAAGTCCTTGTGTATGGGTGTATTCCTCATGTTAATACCCTCTACCTTGACTTTCTATTTTTCTATTTCATTCTATTTAAAAAAAACATGTTTTTTTAAACAAGTCTTTAAAATAAAAGTCCTACTGTTGTTGGATACCTATTGTTAGTGTTGTGTGCTATTTTTAAACATAAAATAAATTAAATTAGACCTTGCTGTTGGTTATTCTCATGTGTTTTCATTTATGTACCAAAAAAAAAGGAAAAAGAAAGATTTTCTTATTTATGTCTGTACCTCCCAATTCCTCTTAATAAAAATATTTTGAAATAGAAATTGTGTTGAACCTCTATCTCTGTCTTTCAATCTTTCTGAATATTGATGCAATTTCAAAATTCCATTTGGCCCTTGTCCGCCAGTCTAATTTAGGTGAAGGGTACACCTCATATTTCTCTCTTGTTAGCTACAAGCCTTACCATATTTCTGCTTCTGTTTTAATAATATTTATGTGTGTATCTGCAAGTTTTAGCGTGTGTAGAAGCCCCAGCGTGACTCGGGAATCCACGCTGTATGATTGATTACCCTTCACACACCCTTTTGGCTTCTTAAAAAATAGCTACTTAAGACTGAATGTTAAACAGTCCAAGGGCTCACTACTTTGGAAGGAACTAAATTAACCTGGAAAGTTACAGTTCAGGTCTTTGTGTCTTGAGCCCAGACAACAGATCAGACGGACTGTAAACATTAACATCATTCTACGGCTTTGACCTGTGAAGACAGGCGGGGAGGGGGTTAGAGGAGGAACGAGGAGTGTCGAGCATAAGGGGAGAGGAGCAGGGGAGGGGGAGAGGAGCCGAAGAGGATAAGAGGGGTAGAGAAGAGGAAGAGAAGGAGAGAGGGAGAGGAGTGCCAAATCTCTACTTTCATCTAAATACAATCATGACAACGTCTGAAGACTCTTATTTTGCTAACTTACCTCATCTTTCTGAGCATTGTTCTGAAGATATATGAAATAAAAGAACAGCGACATTGTGCCATTCAAAACAATATTGGCATCGCTGTACTTCATTTTGTTCACCTTGTGAAATTATTAAAACGCCAAAATTCTCAGTGCTAGGCCAAGTTGTGTGGGAACGTAGCTAGCTAGCTATCATTAGCTGGTTCTTTTTCAGGCAGGCTACAGGAGTTATATTGCACTAGCATGACAAACATATCTGACTAAGAATAAGATCAGGGAATGTTAGAATATAGAGGCGAGCTACTGATTTGGGAAGACCGAGAAAGTAGAAAGTCCTGCAGGATCGTGCAATGCCACGGCAACGAGGCAAGTTATTGGTGAAAAAAGAAAACAGCTGTACACAGTATGGCATGAAGTTCACAAGCAAGCTATTAGGATAATTTTAAAGTTCAAGCTAGCTAGATAATTATGAAGTTCAAGCTAGTAGGCTAATTATAAAATTCACCACAAACTGAAAAACACAGTTGTTGTTATGCCAGCTTTGGTTATGGACCCAGATCGTCTGGTTAACTACCGTATCTAGCTATCTTCATCTACAGACCGTGACACAAGTGGCACACAATACATTCTAGAGAGTCATGTGAAACCTTTGTCCATTGTAAACTAGCGAGCTAGCTTGTGAACATGCTCATGTTGAGTTGTGATTCTACGCTAATCATGGAACAAAATTGTGTGTGACTGCAAATAAATTGAACAATGTAAGTCAGATGTAGCCACCTCATTACAATGTATGTGACAAGTTAGTGGTTCTATTTTGTGTTGGCTAATGCACGGGATACATACATGTGGAAACCTACCTTGGGTGTATGTAGTCCATTTATTTGTACATGCGGATGACAACACATACAAGGAGCTTCAACAGATGGAGCCGCCGTGTTCAATGTGTTATTCGGCATTAGTGCATAGCTTAAATGTTGTCATTTTCTCTATTCTTGGACAGTTGAGGCTTATTGCTAAGTGGTTTTAGAATGGGATTGAAAGACCAACGACTTGGCTGTTGGCAGTGACAAGTTTTGTAGTTGTGTAGATAGCACCATCTGTAAAAAATTACTCTCCACCCACCAGTGTCTCTGTTGGACGGAGCCAGATGACATCTTCAGAATCCCTCAAACAAGTTCCCACCAATGGTTTAACAACTTTCTATTTCCAGATATCTTTTTTTTAGCTAATGTTAACACATTACAATTATCCTTACCCTAAGTAGTTCCTTAAAACGTCTAAAGCCTCCCAGTGCCTTCCTGTTTATACCTGGTGTTATCAACAGCCCGTTATCCGGCTCTTGTCCACATTTTCAGACGGGCGTAGACAGCTAAAAGACACATTGTCTGATAATCAGATCTAAATAAGTGTGAACAGATCAGAGTGAAAGGTGCGTGATTGAACCAGGTATAAACATGGCTGGAGTGTTAATAGAGGATGTCCAACAGTGTTAGTGCAGTGTGGCATAGACTTAGCAGTAGTTGTGTGTGTGATGTATGGACAGTTACACGTCTGTCTTTCTTGACCAAAGGAAACTGTTTTATCGAAAAGTTCTATGCAGAAGAAAAACAGAACCAGTGGGTTTAGCAGTCCTTTATCACTGTCCAGGCTCCGATCACTGCAGGATCCAGAGATGAGCCGTTTCGTCCTGCTTGGCTTAAATCATTTTTTCCTTTTGTCATGTTAGACCAATGGAAAATCTCAGATGCTACCGGACAGAGATTCGCTAAACCCGATTCATGTCGACATAAAGGTTCTGCATTCACAAAATCACGCTGGTTCGTCCAAAGATAATTCAATGGCAATCACCTGAGATTCGTGTGTCGCGTGCGATATTGGAATTTGGCCAAACAGGCGGCCCTGCACCTTTGATGGCGGGCAACGTTTACTCTTGGCTCGTTAAAACACGTGACGGTCTCCAGCTCCCTTTAATCACACTTGATAATATTAGCATTAGTTCTTAATGAGATGCATTGCAAAGACTTATTCAATTAAACTCCAGGATGATAGCATTGTTCCCTGGAGGGGCTCCGTCTCTGGCCATTCTGAGCTCATCAAATATACACCAGCTTTATACTGATTAGTCACATTGTTCCTGGTAATTAGTACAACATGCATGAGGGAACTTCTCTTTGGGGGGTGACAGCTAGTCATATCAGGGAGGTTATCTAACCTCCACTCCGGCACTCTGGCAACGGTCCCTAAAAGGATTCCGACCCCTTCTGTTGGCACGGCGGCTGGCGGGCAGCGCTGTCTGTTATCGGCAAGGTTACGCGCCCTACCGCTCCGGCAGCGTTTTCCCGGCGTCTTGGCACGTCAGGTCTGAATTACGGTCTTCATTTCGCTCTCCTCTCCTCCTTCCCCCCTCCCCCTCTCCCTCCCCAGCGGCAGGTCAGTCAGCTGAGTGTTGGTTAATGAGATATGGAAATGTCTACTGGACAGAGCCGTTACACAGCACCTTTCTACTAATTCAGCACCAATGACCTCTCCATCCATTCACTATTATACGCAGTCACAGCCCCTCCACAGACTGAGACGAACAGACAGACTGAGGATGGATGGATAGACGAACAGACAGACTGAGGATGGATGGATAGATGAACAGACTGACGATAGATGGATAGACGAACAGACAGACTGAGGATGGATGGATAGATGAACAGACTGACGATAGATGGATAGACGAACAGACAGACTGAGGATGGATGGATAGATGAACAGACAGACTGAGGATAGATGGATAGACGAACAGACAGACTGAGGATGGATGGATAGATGAACAGACAGACTGAGGATGGATGGATAGATGAACAGACTGAGGATAGATGGATAGACGAACAGACAGACTGAGGATAGATGGATAGATAAACAGACAGACTGAGGATAGATGGATAGATGAACAGACAGACTGAGGATGGATGGATAGATGAACAGACAGACTGAGGATGGATGGATAGATGAACAGACAGACTGAGGATGGATGGATAGACGAACAGACAGACTGAGGATAGATGGATAGATGAACAGACAGACTGAGGATAGATGGATAGACGAACAGACAGACTGAGGATAGATGGATAGATGAACAGACAGACTGAGGATAGATGGATAGACGAACAGACAGACTGAGGATAGATGGATAGATGAACAGACAGACTGAGGATAGACAAACAGAGACACACAGACTGAGGATAGATGAACAGAGCCACACAGACTGAAGATAGATGGATAGATGAACAGACTGAGGATAGATGGATAGACGAACAGAGACTGAGGATAGATGGATAGGCAAACAGACAGACTGAGGATAGATGGATAGGCAAACAGACAGACTGTATAATGGATGCGCCGGAGGGGGAAAAAAGTGGTGTGGTGACTTGGACCCACCCGAAACAACCCCAAACTCACCGGGTTCCTCCACAAACTAACCCATTATAGAAATGTCCTTTTGTGGCATAGAGGCTTTGATCAGCCGTCCTACAGGGCGCGCTGTGATTCTCAAGCCGCCTGTGTCCCAAATGGCACCCTGTTCTACCCGTAGGGCCCCTATAAAAGAAATGCGCTGTGGAGGGAATAGGGTGCTGTCTGTGACAGAGCCGCGGAGAAATGGCTACGGACGGAGACGGTGTTTCACCACCCCGCGTGATGAATGAAGGAGCAGCATCAGTATGCAGTAAGGAGGCGGGGTGTGTCATTCATGAGTCGGCACGAGACGGCGTGTGACGGAACTTTACAAGTTGCAGGGCCTTGCCAGGTAGACCATGTATACACCCTGCAGTGTCGCCCCAGGTGATGTGTTTAGCTAGACGGAGAGAGACAGAGAGAGAGGGGAGTTAAAGAGAGAGAGATGACTGAGAGAACGAGACACAAACATGCACGCACACGCGTGCACACGCAGCCATGAACAGACACACACACACACATACACACACACAAACAAACAGTGCTGACACCTGCATGCAGACCTGCATTCCATAAATGATCTCATCGTGTTTCATTGTGTTTTGTTTCATTCCAAGCCAGTGTTGTGACGCTCTACATCTTCTCATTGTGTTTCTTTGTGTTTCGTTGTGTTTCATTCCAAGTCAGTGTTGTGACACACTGCATCTTCTCATTGTGTTTCTTTGTGTTTCTTTGTGTTTCATTCCAAGTCAGTGTTGTGACACACAGCAACTTCTCATTGTGTTTTTTGTGTTTCGTTGTGTTTCATTCCAAGTCAATGTTGTGACACTGCATGTTCTCATTGTGTTTCATTCCAAGTCAGTGTTGTGACACACTGCATGTTCTCATTGTGTTTCATTCCAAGTCGGTGTTGTGACACACTGCATGTTCTCATTGTGTTTCATTCCAAGTCAGTGTTGTGACACACTGCATGTTCTCATTGAACTGGTACACGTATTCCATCTTGCTTCTTTCCTTCTTGTTTTTCTTTCGTTTACAACTTAGATGATTATTATGATATTATTACTTGTTTTCGGTTATATTTTTGGAAAATATGCTCATTTTAATGTGCATATGTACTAAATACTTTCTTTACCTCTAATCACCATCATCTATGTGATTGTATCACTCCTCTTTAGCAATAATGTCTCCATCAAGCTAATGAAACTAATCTAAAACGTGAGAGAGACACACAGAGAAAAGGCAGAGAGAGACAAACAAACAGACAGAAAGACAGACAGAGAGACCCTGTGAGCATGGTCTTGCAATAGAGAAAGGCCACTGCAGGTAAACCGGGCTCTCTAAGGAAGAGAGGCTATGTGCACAAAAAAATAAACTGAGCTACAGTTCCTACCAACATTACCAATATTCTACAACAAACATTATAAAAAATGTATTTCCCACAGATCATACAGAACCACAATGAATTTGAAAGCTAACTTTCAAACACTGATAAATTCCCATATGTTAGGTAAAACACCACAATGTGCACAGCAAGATTTGTAAAACTTTGGTCATGGGAAAAGGGCTCTGACAATATTGCAAATATAACCAATATTTATGTGTTTATTTAATTTCCCTTGCCATTCTTTTTGTTGTTTTTTTACTTGCTTTGGCAATGTAAACATTTTTTATGTTTCCCATGCCAACAAAGTCCCTTTGAATTGAAATGAGAGATATATAGAGAGAGAGGGTAAGTAGAGAGAGAGGAGGAGAGAGAAGTGAGTTGGAAAGGCAGAAGAGGGAGAGAGTGAAGTAAAGAGAGGTAGGTAGGTTTTGTTTTCAGTTTTATTTATTTTCCACTTGCTTTGGCAATGAAAACAACAGTTACCCAATAAAGCCCTTTAAATTGAAACTGAGAGAGATAGTGAGAGTGAGGTAGAGACCAAAGTAAAGAGGTTGATGGAGGTAGAGAGGGGGACTGACGGAGGTAAGGAGAGAAAAAGCTAGAGAGAGGGGAGGAATAGAAAAAGGAGATAGAGGCAGACCATCAACCCCTGGGGTCAGAGGTCATCAGAGGTCAAAGGTCATCAGACAATAGCTTGCAAAACCTTGCAAAGGGGATAGTCCATTTCAACATCTTAGGACTCACAGGATCAGGCCGTTCTGCCCTGTCTAAGTCAGTGTGTAAAAGCCCACATCCAGCTCTTTTCTAAGTGAGTGTAAAAGCCCACATCCAGCTCCTGTCTAAGTCAGTGTAAAGCCCACATTCAGCTCCTGTCTAAGTCAGTGTAAAGCCCACATTCAGTTCCTGTCTAAGTCAGTGTAAAAGCCCACATCTAGCTCCTGTCTAAGTCAGTGTAAAAGCCTACATCCAGCTCCTGTCTAAGTCAGTGTAAAAGCCCACACTCAGCTCCTGTCTAAGTCAGCATAAAAGCCCACATTCAGCTCCTGGACAAGTCAGTGTAAAAGCCCACATCTAGCTCCTGTCTAAGTCAGTGTAAAGCCCACATCCAGCTCCTGTCTAAGTCAATGTAAAGCCCACATTCAGCTCCTGTCTAAATCAGTGTAAAGCCCACATCCAGCTCCTGTCTAAGTCAGTGTAAAGCCTACATTCAGCTCCTGTCTAAGTCAATGTAAAAGCCCACATTCTGCTCCTGGACAAGTCAGTGTAAAAGCCCACATCCAGCTCCTGTCTAAGTCAGTGTAA
>JACXGI010009379.1:7130-23148 GCA_016801175.1 Esox masquinongy
TAGTTGCATCTCAGAGCAAAAGCCATGGTCCGCAGAGAGCTTCCAAAGCATCAGAGGGATCTCATTGTTGAAAGATATCAGTCAGGAGAAGGGTACAAAAGAATTTCCAAAGCATTAGATATACCATGGAACACAGCGAAGACAGTCATCATCAAGTGGAGAAAATATGGCACAACAGAGACATTACCAAGAACTGGACGTCCCTCCAAAATTGATGAAAAGACGAGAAGAAAACTGGTCAGGGAGGCTTCCAAGAGGCCTACAGCAACATTAAAAGAACTGCAGGAATTTCTGGCAAGTACTGGCTGTGTGCTACATGTAACAACAATCTCCTGTATTCTTCATATGAATGGGCTATGGGGTAGGGTGGCAAGACGGAAGCCTTTTCTCACAAAGAAAAACATCCAAGCCCAGCCGAAGTTTGCAAAAACAAACATCAAGTCCCCCAAAAGCACGTGGGAAAATGTGTTATGGTCTGATGAAACCAAGGTTGAACTTTTTGGCCATAATTCCAAAAGGGATGTTTGGCACAAAAACAACACTGCACATGACCCAAAGAACACCATACCCACAGTGAAGCATGGTGGTGGCAGCATCATGCTTTGGGGCTGTTTTTCTTCAGCTGGAACCGGGGCCTTAGTCAGGGTGGAGGGAATTATGAACAGTTCCAAATACCAGGCAATTATGGCACAAAACCTTCAGGCCTCCGTTAGAATGCTGAAGATGAACAGGAAGTTCACCTTTCAGCACGACAACGACCCAAAGCACACATTCAAATCCACAAAAGCATGGCTTCACCAGAAGAAGATTAACGTTTTGGAATGGCCCAGCCAGAGCCCAGACCTGAATCCAATTGCACATCTGTGGGGTGATCTGAAGAGGGCTGTGCACAGGAGATGTCCTCGCAATCTGATGGATTTGGAGCACTTTTGCAAAGAAGAGTGGGCAAATATTGCCACGTCAAGATGTGCCATGCTGTAATAAAATCAAAAGGTGCTTCAACAAAGTATTAGTTTAAGGGTGTGCACACGTATGCAACCAGGTTATTGTGAGTTTTTTATTTTTTCCCCTCAAAGATTTCATTTTGTTTTTCAATTGAATTGTTCACATTATGTGTCACATTAAAGGTGAAAAAAGTTCTGACATGATTTATCTTTGTGTCATTCTTTTACATCACAAGAACCTGGCATTTTAACAGGGGTGTGTAGACTTTCTATATCCACTGTATATATACATAGTAGATAGATAGGTAGAAAAATTTTGGACTGGTATGCTACTTAGGAGAACAAGATATTCACGATGTCACCGAGGGACACGAAGTAATCCTTTGTGGGACAAAAATAGCATTCATCTTGCTTTCCTCCCTTCCTTCAGGTAATCACAAACTGGAAGTGGATAAGAAAAAGACATGCAGTTCCTTCCAGAATTATTGGCACCCTAGGTAAATAATAACAAAAAATGCTGTGCACAAAATGTCATTGTTGTTTATCAGCTTGATCTTACATTGTAAAAATTTGAATCTAACCTTTGATGGAAATAAACATAAAAAATACAATTGAAATCAATAAATATTTCATTTAAAAAATATGCAAGCCACAATCATTGGCATTTAATATCTCTGCATTTATTACTTTGTGCACCCACGCTTTGTAAAGATAACAGCTCTGATTCGTCTTCAATAATATTTGTTTTCACACAAACCTTGGAAGTAATACAACCCTACAACATCAAAACTCCTGTGGGGATTAGGTTATTTTCTGCATGACCATGACTTTTGTTACGACGCTTGTATTTGTTCTCTTAAAGCTTAATTTGAGGTCTCATCATACCCAAAATTCCAAAAGGCTACACTCCAAATTCCAAAGACATAAACAAACTCCACATGCATATGTTCCTGGCAGAGGCATCCAAATGACATGTTGGCATGGAGGTGGGGTCTAAACGTAGTTTTGGAGACTTGGTGATGCCAACATGTAAACAACTTTAGCAATTCTCCAACTGTGATCCTTGAAGATTTTCTTGCCACGTCTCACTCTGCTTAGTGACAAAATACAAATGCGTCCTCTTCCAGGCAAGTTCATCACTGTTCATCTGTTTTAAATGTTTTAATTACTGCCCAAATAGTGGAGATTGGTATATTCAGCCATGTAGCTGAAGTCGTTTTATAGCTTTTGCCTTATTTGTGACGGTCAACAACCTTCTGTTTCATTTATGTGTTCTCTGGCCTTTCCCATATTGATGGAAGACTAAGTGTGTGTCACCTCACATTTATTTCCCATTGATGTCATGGATAACCACTTGTAAGTTAAAGTCAATTCTTAAAGAGGCCATATGTATACTTTTTACTGTTATACTAGCAAAAATACATGCATAACTGACCAGAAATCATCTGCATCTTTAGGTTTGAAATATTTATTTTTTTCAAAATTGGTTGAAGTGCCTGGGATATTTAAACTTTCTTGCCACTCCATTCAACAGTTTGTATTGACATGTTGTCTCCTAATACTCGCTTTAGACAATCGCAGTACAATCCCCCCACCCTAAACCACCCTCCACTACCTAGAACTATTCTGGTCTCGTTCAGTAAGAGAAGAGGAGACATGTTGCGTTGTTCAAATTCAGTCTTGTAAAAGTTTGAGGCAGGATTCTACACAGTGCCCCTATAATCAACATATACACACATTTTTCAAGTGATTTTTTTTTTTTTTTTACAATTTGCACTCAATTAAAGGTTAGATTCATTTATTTTTTTTAAGTGTAGCATCAAGCTGAAAAACACCAATGACATTTTTTCACAGCCTATTTGGTTCATTTTTACCTAGGGAGCCAAGAATTCTGAAGGGCACTGTATTTTCAATCCGCTGGTTTCAGTTATCCGTTCCTTTCTGATTAATGATTACTTCAAGGAGGTAAACAGAGGGGGGGTTTGAAGTGTAAACTTAAAAGAAGTCCCCCCTGTTACAAAAGCATTCAAATAGAACCTCAGCTCCATTCACTTCCTGGAGATTCTCAGAATCTATGAAATGATTGCAAAATCCTTTATCTTGTTTTAGCTCATAGTATTATGTAGTATCCCTAGGGTGCAGATTTACACATACACACACGCACACATACATGCACACACAAACACACACTTCTTCAGAGGGGGATATCCAACAGAGTGGATTAAAACTGCCTGCCTCTAGACAGATCTAACTAGACTCTAGTTGCTGATTTGGCATCACTACTCTCTAGGCTCTGTGAGATTGGCCGAAACAAAACCAGTGGGGTGAAGCCCCAAGAAAGATTTTAAAATTAAAACCATACCTATGGAGTCCTTCAATCTACATTCATTGAATACGAAATATGCAACAAATATAAGATTCACTATTAAGATTGAAGATCATTTATATATATATATATATATATATATATATATAACTGCATATATATATAACTGCATATATATATATATATATATATATATATATATATATATATATATGCAGTTTTATCAATTAATTATTTTAACAAAGCTTTAATGGGGCTAGACCTTATCTGGACCTAGCGATAAGCAGGTACTGCCCTGTGATTGGTGGGTCAAGACTATTTCACACACACTCTTGGTCTAATGAAGTCCACTATGTAGGAAGTAGGATCATCAGTTCAACAATCTTATACTCCTTTCATAACAGAGAAAATAACAATCTTATCAATCTGATCATCGGTTCAACAATCTTATACTCCTTTCATAACAGCGGGTTTGTTTTGGTATTGTCAGTTTATTAAAGGTACTGGCAATGTTTTATATGGTCGTCATTTATACATAGAAATTATTACTGCAATGTTGGTGGCATGGGCAATTTACACATTGTGGTAGATGGAATTTCACAAGGGAGAAGTCAAGAAGTTGGAATTTACATGAAAGGACGCGCCAGATGGACATTACTTGGTCTGCAGAGATGGAGGCCGAGTACTAAGCTTTGTAATTATTAAGTGTAATTGTGCCTTTGTTTTGGTTATTTCTGGCCAATAGATACATTTTTCTGTTACGTCTCTCCAAAATGTTGTGATTGGTTTACCCAAGCAAGCGTCTTATGTCAGGACCCTAAATTTACAATGTCAAAAAATGCTCTGCGTAAGGAAGCCTCCAAAGCTATTCTGCCCCATTCATACAAAGCCGAGGCCGAAAGAAATCGGTGAAATAGACTACCTTCTTTGCAGGAAATAAATATATTGGCTTTGTAGACAAGTTTCCGTTTGCATATCCTTCCATATCTAAAAAAAAAACAATAAATACTTCATGGCAATGTCAAATTGGTGGCTTTTTAGGCTCTGTGTGAAAGGAATATTAGTCCCCCTCTTCAGAATGTAGAAAAAAGCCCCAGTGTTGTCTTAACACTGATAGAAAGTAGCCTTGTCTATACTGCAAGCAAGTGCCCACAGCTAACACACGCACCAGCACCCACACACTCTTTTTTCTTCCTGTCTCACTTCCTTTAAAACTAATGGCAGGGATTTTGGAATGTCTTGGTCATGATTACAAAGGTCACAGAGAGAAGACTGTCCTATTCAGTTAACCTCAGCTGTAAAAGGTTTTACCCGGCATCTTGGTCATATACAGCTCTGGGAAAAATTAAGAGACCATTGCACCTTTTTCTTTCCTTTCCAAAAATGTTGAAAAGGAAAGTTTTGAGTGAGGAACAGAAGCGTTCAATTTGCAGTGGTTAATTTTAACCCTTCTGTTCCTCATTCAAAACCTTCATTTAGGTCTCTTAATTTTTTCCAGAGCTGTATGTTCCAGCCCCTTACAAATTGAATCTATAACAGGGAAATCAGTGGAACCATCTGCCCCATGGCCATTCTTAGAGTTTCAGAGCATCTATCTAACATGGACAAAAACGTAGTTTTTAGTAATTTGTAGTAATTTGCTGTTCTATCATGCCTCCAAGGAAATTTTTTTTGTACAACCAAATAAAAACAGAGAACAATACAAAAATCTACCCTTTCCTTTACCCTATAAGAACAGAAATAGAAAGAACCATAGCCTTGAAGTGTATTCTTGCTTCAACTTGAAGCTAGTGTAGAGTTGAAACGGGGTAAACGGGGTGACATGGGAGAACATGGGCAGGTTGAAAACCAGGTGGGCCACTACATTCTGAATGAGTTGCAGGGGTTTGGTTACACACACTGGTTGCCCCACCATGAGTGAGTTGCAGTAATCCAGATGAGAGATAACAAGTGCCTGGAAAAGTACCTGTGCTCCTTCCTGAGTGAGTTAAGGTCATACTCTATGAATGTTGTAAAGCATGACCCTGCAGGAGTGAGTCACTGCCTTGATGTCAGTAGAGAACAACAGCGTGTCATGGAGGACACTGTGCAGTTGTAAAGACAGGAGGGATACCGGTCAAAAAATACAAGCCAGAAGACTTGATATCCAAGGGGAGAAAAAGAGAGGAAAAACTGTTGAGTACAGTAACTTCTTTATTGTCAGCACAATCAAGCATAGCAGTTTCACCATTAAAGATTTCAGCTTTCAGAGCACCGGCCGGATGTGCTTACTCATCTGAGAGACCACAAGACACACACACACTAATTTGCAGTCTGTGCTCGCTCATCTAAATCAACACAAACCACACCTTTCACAAAGTAAGCACCATCCCTAAAATGCCTTCAGAGGCTCCGCTGGGGGCTTGCTGCACCTGCTCAGAGTGGGCCCTTGTGCGACCGTGTGGAAGAGCTCCTCATTATAGTGGCCATTGTGTGCCGATTGCCTTTGGAAGGAAGCAGAGTGAAAAGACCAGCCGGTGTGGCAGGAATGGAGGACCACCACTTCAGTCCACCAAGGAAACAGTGCTGATTGGTGCGACATTGGTGCCCCTATCATATACACACATGCAAACAGACACTCACAAACACAGTGTTGTGTGTGTCACAGGGGCTTGCTCGACCTGGCACTTGAGTGTGGATGTTTAAGCCAGGACAAATGATGTGATTATTTACCGGTTCGAGGGTGCGTTGTCTTCTGACATTAATGAGCCTCTTTTATGACTCTCTGGACCTTCACAGTCTTATCAAAAGTCTCACAGTACTCACAGTATTATGACACCTAGCAACAAGAAGGAATCCCATTTGTTGTAATTGTTATTTTGTATCTCAAAACGCTGTGAAATATACATACATTTTTTCAAACATATATAATGTTACTTATTATAAGCACTCATAGGGGGCCGCTAGTTAGCATTAGCATTGCATATGTAATTTATAGTGTGGTTACCTAGTTCATTAGAACTATTAGAATGCATCAATTGGTCATTATCCAAATAGGCTGTATCCATATTTGATCAAAGGTAAATATTCTTAAAGGACTAAGCAATAACATAAAACAAAATGTGATATTAGTAACAACAGACAAACAGTAAATATTTTTTTTTCAGATAACAAAAGGATATGTGCAGTCTAATGTGGAACAAAGCTTACTAGCTAATGAGACCATATTTTGTCTTTGTAATGTCTAATGCTTACTGTTGCTTCAGAGCACTGAAAACTAAAGTTCAAATGTTTTCTCAAATTTTAGTCGACATTGAACTTGTCAGTCAGTCTTTTTCTTATTTACAGAAATATGCTATGTTTGTGAATGGCCGGATGAAGGAAAACAATCACATTCAATCAGGAAGCAGGCCAATTGGGCTGGGAACATACGTGTAATATGGTGGGTTTGTGTGTCTTTAGGCCTGCTGTTGGTGTATGCAACTCTGTATACACACAGTCACACACTTTTCTCACAGAATAATCATTAAAACTGAATATATTCCGTAACCCCTCATAAATAGTGAAATGTCTTCACTTTGCACCTTTTACGACGGTTTACATACTTTTAGTGCTCTCAATGGTAGTAAAATAAGTATTCACTCATTGATGTGTGAGGGAGTGACTGAGAGACTGTGTTTTTTTTTTTTTATTTACATCCCCATTAACTCCTGCTGAAGCAGTAGATACTCTGGGGTCTACACAAAACATGCTGATAGACCCCAAAAAGTCCCACAAGTGTAAAAACAACAACATATGGTACTAAAACAACATGTGTAAGTTGTACATTTATGTATATGTGTGGGTGTGTGTAACTTTGTAACTATGTAACTGTGTCTGTGTGTGTTCTAAGAGGAAGGTCATTCAGGAGTTCAGTATGTCAGAGGTCTGTGTGAGCTCCAGCTCTTTGATTGCTCTCCCTGGCGGCTGAGAGAATTTCCTCTCCAGTTTCCCAGCGAGGAGCTCACGCTGGGCTGAAGGAGCTATGCCAGGGAAATTTATGTTGATGTCAGCAAGGAAAACACCCCTATCCCCTGCTTCTCTGTAGTCCATTTTGAGCCCTCAAATGGCATCCTCTTCCTTAAGTAGTGCACTACTTTCAACCAGGGCCGATAGGACAGGTAGAGAAAGACCTTTGTGCAAAAGTGGTTCACGCTATAGGGAATCACTTGCCATGCATTTGGGATGCGGTCAATGGCTTGTTCTCTCACAATATTTGTCAAACAGCGGTCAGTCCATTCCTCAACAAAAGAGAGCTCTTGATCACTCTCTTGCTTTGTATTGATATACTTTGCCAGAGTGGTGAATCAGAGCTGGCAACGGTTTCACACTCCAAGGAGGTTGTGTTTTCCAAAAGGAGATTGTGTGACTGGGGGAGGTGGGATTGGCAGTCGGGGCTAAGTTGGTTTGGGGTTGTGTGGGGTTGGTTTGGGTGGATGGGTGTGTCTTTCAATCTGGGGCCGGACTGGCAGGGATTTGGATATGTTTTAAAGGCATAATCTGTATGTTTTCTTGTCCCTATGTCATCGAGGTTTGAATATGGTATGTTAACAGTCAATCAAAAAAACAACACACCAATATAGTTCTTTTAACAGCCATGGTTTTTTATATCATCAATATGGTTGTAGATATTTGATTTGATTTCAATGTTGGGATATTTGTAGATAGTTTTAAAATACTGGCAGTCATCTTGTGAAATACATGTTAGGAGTTAAAGCAGATTTGCATTAAATACAAAAATAACATCCAGTGCAACTTAGAGTAATAAGAGCATACTATAATTTTATAGTGAGAAACAAACCCACAACCCTAGCATTGTAAGCACCATGCACTACCAACTGCACTACACAGGTTCTTTGCAGACTAGAGTCAGTCAGGTCACCCATGCATGTTAGCTTAAAAAGAGCACAGGGATAATGGATGTGTTGGTGAGTCATTTAGTTCAGCTCAATAGTTAGATAAATTAATAAGGAGAAGGTGCATCATAGCGTTAGCTTTCTGCCATGTTTGAGAAGTCAAAGAGTTTTGCGTGAGTTCTCTGTATAGCTTCACACTGCTATTTCTCTGGGCTTTTGTCTCGCTCTTCTCTTTTTTTGTGCTTATCCCTTCTGCATAAAGACAGCCCATTGCAGGCTACTCTGGTTTTTCCAGTTTGCACAATGTTACATGTTCACTTTTTCTGTCTTTTTCTTTTTTGTTGGCAAGTCCGAACTTGCCAAAAAAGACATGCAGTAGCTAACTAATACTTATGCTTGTTTTATATAATGAGCTGAATAGCCTGTCTTTGCAAATTGTTTGTTTGTTAACATTATAGGCTAACTATTCTCTATCATCATCTATGGACATGTGATAATGATTGTGCATTGCTTCTGCTTCTGATTATCTTTCACTTTGGGTGTGCTAATTATGTTGTATGTCCTGGGATGGGAGAAGGCCAGGATAACAATATAAAATTGTGGATACAGAGCAAAAAAATAAAACTTGCTGTTTGTTTGTTTGTTTGATATGATATGTAGAGCATCATACTTTAAATAATCTTATCAGACTTTTTTTCACTTTCCATAATATTTTCAAACTTAATAACTGGAGCGTCCACAAAGGACATTGGAGGACATTTTCAGTCATTGCTTTTTACCACATTTGGAGTGCGATTTGAGCAGCTGTGTGGTTGGTGTTGGAAGCTCCATGACTGCAGACACGCAGAGACAGATTTGGAGACATGACACACTCCTGAATGCATTCAGAACACTTCCTTTATTCTAGGCATTGTGTTTCATTTTCTGTGGAAGAAAGTAAATCTTGTTATCAGGCCTGAACCGTCGAGTTAACCAAAATGGAGATGGTCAAAGGTATGTGTGGTGCTGGGATTTAAGCCGAGGGTTTGGCTGGACAGCATGTGCCTTCCTAACTCACGCACATGCACACGCACACGCACACAAAAGACATATACACCTGCGTACAAAGAAACACACACACACACACACATTAGCTTCTCAAAGTCCCATTGCCTGAGGGTCATTGATAACAGCCAAGGCTCATTCTGATTGGATATGGGATCCAGAGCAAGAGCTTCTATATGGGGGAGACAGGCAAGACCTGCAGACAACCAGAGGTTTAAAGTACCGTGTGTGCTAGACCAGCTGGGTTTATAGTATTAATAGTAAAGCTGTTTGGGATGCCATCATGGGCTGTTACAGTTGACCTTTCTCTGTCACTCTTTTGGCTTCATAGAGGATCAGCAATTTCAAGTGATCAGAAACCCCCTGCCCTCCTACTGTCAAGTCCTGACTGGGGTGCCTCTAGGCATCTCTATGTGCCTGGAGGCCACAGTCAGGGCCTGACTGCAGAGGTGCCTCTTGGCACCTCTATGTGCATTGCTGTTTAATCATCCTCAATCAGAGGCAGCTGCTCCCTGTTGCCTCTGATTGGGGATCCTATTTAAGTTTCCCTGTGTGTCCCTTAGTTTTCTGTCATTGTTTGGAGTTAGCTTTCTGTTTTACTTCTCTTCAGTTTGCGGTTGTACTCTCCTTTTGTTGTTTTCAGTTAAGTCTGGCATAACAAACATTAAAAGGATGGTCCCCAACTCTGCGTCTCGTGTCCTGCCTCATCAGAACCGTGACAGAATGACAGACCAAATCAGGACGGCGCAGCAAACCATGACGGAGGTGATCCACCATGTGTTCGAGAAGGTTTGGGTTTGGGGCTTAGATCCCTGGCCAGAGGGGGCGGAGCTCAGGGGTGGAGCTCCCCCTCGCTCCAGTGCCCCGTACCGATTCGGGGGTGGAGCGTCCTCCTGCTCCACTGGTGCCTCCTGCTCCCCTGGCGCCTCCAGCGCCCCTGGTGTCTCCAGCTCCCCCTGCGCTTCTTGCCCCCTGCACTCTTCCCGTACTGGTTTGGGGGCAGAGCTTCCTCTCGCTCTGGCACCCGGTACGTATTCGGTGGCAGAGCGGCCTCCTGCTCCAGCGCCCCGTACGGATTCGGGGGCGGAGCAGCCTCCTGCTCCGGCGTCCTGTGTGGATTTAGGGGCGGAGCTTCCCTTCGCTCCGGTGCCCTGTACATGTTTGGGGGCAGAGCTTCCCCTCGCTCCGGTGCACTGTACGGGTTTGGGGGCGGAGCTTCCCCTTGCTCCGGTGCCCCGTACGGATTCAGGTGCGAAGCTTCCCATCGCTCCAGTGCCCTGTACGGATTCGGGGGCGGAGTGTCCTCCTGCTCCGCGTCCCGTTCTGATTCGGGGGCGATGCTTCCTCCCTCCATGTCTTCGCCTCATCCTGCTCTGGGGGTGGAGCCTCCACCGGTTCCGGCACCCTGTCCTGCTCCAGGGGCGGAGCCTCCTCCTGTCCCAGCGCCATCGTCGGCTCCGGGGGCAGAATGTACTCCGGACTGGACGTCCGCCTACCCCCCCCTTGGGTGCTCCTGTTTGAGTGTTCAGGAGTCCGCGCCTTGGGGTGGGGTACTGTCAGGTCCTGACTGGGGTGCCTCTAGGCATCTCTATGTGCCTGGAGGCTGCAGTCAGGGCCTGACTGCAGAGGTGCTGTTTAATCATCCCCAATCAGAGGCAGCTGCTTCCTATTGCCTCTGATTGGGGATCCTATTTAAGTTGCCCTGTGTGTCCATTAGTTTTCTGTCATTGTTTGGAGTTAGCTGTCTGTTTTGCTTCTCTTCAGTTCGTGGTTGTACTCTCCTTTTGTTATTTTCAGTTAAGTGTGGCATAAGAAACATTAAAAGGATGTTTCTCAATTCTGTGCCTCCTGTCCTGCCTCAGAGCCTTGACACCTACCTTGTACCCCGTAGGAGGCAGAGAAGAATTTATAGGAATGGTTTTACAGACAAAGATTAAGACTAGTCCTGGATTAAAAAATCAAATCTCCACTGAGCTTGATTTTTTTTTTAGTCCAGGACTAGGATAAATCTGTGTCAGAGAAACCGGTTTATAAAGATTTGAGCACAGATTGCAGTGCGTGTTTTAATCCTCAACACAAGGCAAAACATTTACACTTACATTTTAGTCATTTAGCAGTCACTCCTATCCAGAGTGACTTACAGTAAGTGCATTCCTCTTAAGATGTCTTGGAAAACCAACATCTGACATTCATAAAAAGTACACTTTCCTTCCTTCGGAGCCATTAGTTGGCAAAGTCAATGCCAGAGAAATCAAAGTTAAGTGCATTTTTTAATTTTTTTATTGTGCCCATGGCATTTTGGCAGAATCAGAATGTGGACAAAATCACCACAAAGGCCGCATGTTAAAACCTGGTCTAAATGGGACTTATCACTGTGTGATTTCATTGGGGTAAAGCCTGAGCGAGGTGAGAAAAAGATAACATTTGTGTAGATTAGTTATTCTATTCTATCAGAAGGCAGGTAATGCAAGTTTCGATAATACACAACTCAATACATTACACATGCATTCACACACACACACACACGCATGCGCACATCAATCAACAACACACACCGCCTCTGCCTTCATATCCCCTTGGCATTCACTTAGGCTGGGCGAGATTTGGACCAGAGCCATGCCTTCAGGCTGCTCCAACACTCCCCTCCCACCCCCCGTCCCACCGGCCCTCTACCCAGCCCAGGCCTCCCTCTGCTGGGGTTGAGTGCGGAGGCTCACTGCTGGTCTGGTGGAGGTGATTTAAATGTTCTGCTTTGAAATAAATAATAGAAGTGTGAGAGCATGAAATATGACACATTTACCGTATATTTAATTCATGGTTAACATTCAAAACATACATGCGTGCACACATGAACACAGAACAGTGGGTGTTCAAACTCACACTTCCACATGTACACAGTCACATACAAAAAAACATGTTCAAGCACAAACACACTTCGCACAAGACAGATTCAACAGTTGATAATCAAAAATTGTAAAGAACAAGAGGTTTTCAAAATGTTTACATAATGTAACTTGGATTTTCTTTCTTAGTTTGATTTTGTATCCTTCCCATGTGTGCCATTTTAAGTATGTAGGAATATTAATTTTTAGGTTCTCCATTACATTTCCTTAACAGACTGTAGTTGTGGATCAATATTGTTGTTGTCACCTTTTTCTATTTTTAAAAAATATGTTTTTTTGTTTAGATCTTAATGTGTTGGATCAATACTAAAAAGCCTTTGTTTTCTGCAAGTCATTTCACCATTTTACACAATAGTTATATTGAGACTGCCAGCTGTGCAATGTATTTTAAATTTGAGGAGGCAGGTATTTCAAATATGTATGTAACACCACAGATTTAATGTATATTATAAAGGTTTTTGTATGGCTTTCCTACAAAGGGCTTACCCATCCAAAACATCCAATAATTACATAAAAACTTTGGAGTACTAAAAACAGGAAAATATTGCCTTAAACCATGAAGAATGAAAGGGTTTCTGTAATCCATGTTGGGACTTGCCCCCCGAAGACATACGAAATGCACCTGTTGTCCAGTTTTCTAAGCCACTGCCTACAGCATAATAAACTACAGCACAGTTTTGAATTAGGCCCAAAGTAATATCAGCAAAAAAATTCTCCTCTATCTTTCCCACAAATCTCTTCAAAATAAATCATGAATGCCGGAAATATGTCCTTAAAGGAACGCACCCAGTTCAGGATTCAACAAAATGGAATCAGAACCTTGAGCAAAAATAACAATCTACGTTCATTATAACGAAAACTGAGATTTACATGACAAAAGCTCATTCTTAAATCGCTATTGTTCTCTGACGGTCAAAGGAAAATGAAAGGAAACCTGAAAAAGGCATAAGCAATTTGTGTGGTCAAAAACTATTTGCCACTCAACAAAGGGCTTACCATGTATATATTGCCAACCCTCCAAATAGCACATATACAAGGTACCTGGGAATTAAATGAGTGTGTGCAAATATCTTAGAACACCCAAGCTGAGAAGAACAGTAAAGAATACTGACATTTTGCTGTCATAACATTCTAGGCCGGAACGCCCTTGCCCCGTGCCCGTCATTTCATTGGTTGGCATGCCTCTCTCCTTTCATCATCACCATGGCAATGTGGGAGTCCTCCCGTTAGCCATCACCATGGCAATGGCAATGGGAGTGTACCCAAAGAAACCACGCCATGGGCCATATGTAAGCCTCTTAGCCAGGATCTCTATGGCAATCCCTCTATCCTTCCTAACCAACATAAAAACAGGGCCGTTGTAGAATTACGGTTCATTGTCAGTTCATTGTTATATTCTGCAGGTGCGTTGTCAGCATCAAAGTAGTTTACAGGAAAGAAAGCATCCTTTGTAAAGGGAACAATTGTATTTCACTGGGGGTGAGACCACTTATTTGTATATGCTTCCTCTCGCCATTATTACGGCAGTTTGATGAATGTCAAAAAAAGAAGAAAGAAACATATCGAGATGAGCTGCAGGATTTCTTATTAACCACAGGATTCTGTTCAATCAGCCCGTGTGGTGTGGTCTGGAGACTCGCCGAGGCCCGGTCTAATAACATCTACTCCCTCTGTGGATCCGGTGACTGCCTGGGCTAGTTCCCTGTGTTCCCATTTCTTTTAACTCATGTAAAGAGGAGCTCCGCAGGAGTCCTGAATGATATATCGGAGGGCTCTTCCACCCCGTCCTATCCACCAGTCTCCATCGCTATCCCTCTCTCTCTCGTTCCCTCTCCTGTTTCTTCTTCAACGCTCTCCATTTCTGTCCCTCCCTCTTTCCCTTTCTCACTCCCTCTCCTGTTTCCTACCCAACTCTCCTGTTTCCTATCCATCCCTCTCCTGTCTCCTATCCATTTCTCTCTCCTGTTTCCTATCCATCTCTCTCCCTCTTCTTTTTCCTCCCATCTCTCTCTCTCTTTTTCTCCCCCTCCGTCACCCCTGAATATCATTGGCACCTCGGGAGCCAAGTGTCCCTATCCATTTGTGACATCATCTCGTGTGTGTGTCCCGTCAGACAATAGTGAAAGCTGTCAGAACAACAGGGGGCAACTCCACCATGGGAGTAGGAAGAGTGTGGGAGAGAGAGAGAGACAGAGAGAGAGAGAGAGAGAGAGAGGAGAGAGGAGAGAGAGTGGCATAGGACTATGGATTCATGGGTAACACACACCTGCCGCAAGAAAACCCACACACGTGGAAAAAGTAAAACGTGCACACTTGAGTGCATTCACTTATGTACACATGTTCTTGTATGTGACATTCATCCACATTTACAGGCACACGCACGCACACCATACACTGCTAATCGTGCATATTCATGAGCGTGCATACAGGGTGTTTGGTTTCGCATGGATGATTTTTATTGTTTCCCTGGTGTGTACAGTTGGTGCACACATACTCACCCACACACTACAACCCACATCTGTGTGCGCATGTGTGTCTTCGTGTGTGTGTGGGTTTGCTAAAGAGCCCGCTGGGTATCACAAGGCATAGCTTTAAGGTATGATATGTTAATAAAATGTGTCAAGATGTCTGAGAGCTGCTTCTATCTTTATAAACAAACTTACAGGCATAGCAGCGTTAATTAGCTTTGCCATCTGCTCAGTTTAGCAAAGTTGTCGAGGTTTACCCGAGAAACTGTAAAAGGACAAGCTCCACACAGCCACTGAACAGATAAGTGTTAGCTCGAAGACCCCAAATAAATTCCCTGTTCCATCTCTTTTTTTTCAGGGGCTTTTTGTACTATTCCTTTGATTTGTTTAATTTGATGGTAGATAATTAGTATTTTACCATATATCATGGGTAAATATTGGTCAACAGAGACAGCTTTTATTATTTAAATCATAACATGAATTTGGAGTGATGATGGCGAAGTACTTGGTGTTTTCCTACAATGATATGCTCAGAGAGAGTGTATCCCCTGCAGGACCCACAGTTATCAGATTATTATTTTAAAAGATAATGAAAAAGTATTTTGGACTCTAACAAGGTGACACTATATTAACTCCACTTCCACATTTACTCGATTGGCAGAACAATATAAACCTCCCCTGTTTTGTTTCTTTGTGCTGATCAGTCATTAATGAAAGTCAATGGGGAATACTGTCATTATTAGAATCATTTCTGCACCCGGTCTTTTTTCCTTTTTTTCCTTTTTCTAATGCATATTGTCACACTCAATCACACAATCTCACACAAAAAACTCATAAAATACAGACAGACAAACATAAGTAGTCTGCAAAAGTAGTGCATCGTCCCTTGCTTTTATATCTGGGAGATGTGAGGGCCCACGCGCTAGGAAAACCTGTTTTTTTATTCTTGTCAAGACCAGAAAGACTGACAGAAATAGATGTGAGAAAAACAGAGAAAGAGAGATTGAAGATGAGAGAGTGAACGATAGAAGGAGAGAGAGGAGAGTGATGCTGATAGCGTAATGAAGGTGCCCACTATTCTCCTTCAAAGCAGTGGCAATTTGCTGAGACTACACTGACTGAACTGGCTGGGGCCCAGGTACTGTGCACACTAAGCAGTCCATGGTTAAGTCTGAGTGTGTGTTTGTGTGTGTGTGTGTGTGTGTGTGTGTGTGTCTGTGTGTGCGGGGGTGAAGCGAGTGATCCATCTGCTCTCTTCTGCTCCTCTGCACTGATATAAGATTACGTTAATCTGGGTACTTGTCAGGACAGGTTAGTGAAAGCAGGCGACTGGGTGAGACTCACACTAAACTGGTCGGCTAGAAAACGCCTGTTTCTCCCCCTGACATTGTGTGGTTTGGAGCGTGGCAGAGGACAGTCAGAAATCGTGGTATTTGGCTTGACATGGATGGCCTCACAT
>JACXGI010009380.1:0-30505 GCA_016801175.1 Esox masquinongy
CCTACGACTGAGCACTTAAACTTACCACACTGTTTAGCCTCATAGCTTCCTATGTTTTTATCCCATTTTTAATCTTTTTTTAAATCTTTATATGTTTTCTTATTGTATTTTTATTATTATGCTGTTTTTATTTGTTTTGATGTTTTAATTTGAGTATTTGTTTTTATGTTATTGTATTTTTATATATTTTTTTATTTTACTTTTCTTTATAAAGCACATTGAATGCTTCGATGTATGAATTGTGCTATATAAATAAACTTGCTTGCTATTTGCAAAGTGTTTTTTAAAATATTCCATCCCGAGTGTCTGTAAGGTTGGGTCAGCCCTCCATAAGATGTTATCTCAGGCCTAGTGGGGTAGTAAAGCAAAATCTTACTACAGTTGCCATACAATATCCTGATTCAATTTATGAAACTGTTAGTGAACTATCTCTTTTAGTCGAATATCCACATGTATTTAAAAATCGCAAGGGGCTTGGTTTCATTCACCTTAATATAAGAAACCTCTTGCCAAAAATGTGTCCTGTAAAAATTATTTTGGATCAGCATAACCCTGATATCCTCATCTGAAACCTAGTTATCAAAAACAAGAAACCAGAGAAGCCTAGTTCAGCCGGCCTGCAATAAAATGCATTGATCATTGTTGCCCACCCAGGAGTCGAACCTGGATCGCCCACGTGAAGGGCTGTGTCTTTAACCACCACGCCCCCAAGCTATACATCTGCCAGGTGTCGGTATAGCCTCTTGACATTATGTAATTTTGTCACGCATTAACATCACGCCAAGTTTGAATATTTCGTTAGACATCATTAACCATTGCGTTAAACTGAGTAACGTTTCTTATTAAGTTTACTTCCACCATAAATAGCATCAATGAACTGTATGGCTTTTGCCATTGGCCGTTTTAACAGCTTATTAGCCATTCGTGAATGACATTGAATATCCACCAGAAATAGTCGCAATATGACAGTAAACAGTTTCATTTTAGGCTTATAACGTAGATACTGAAGGTTTTAGCCTTGTCTGTTCTTTTCACAGACTAGATTGTTAACTATATTGCCTTATATGTTTCAATGATGGCTTTTATTGTGATAAAGAAAATCTGATTGCTGCCAGCATAATATCCTGCTGCTAAAATAACGCTAATGAAGCCTCGAATGGCCATCACTAGGTGACGATAACTGATTTTTTCGTCAAGTGAAAAGACAAGAGAATCGTGGAATCCACCAGAAATAGTTGCAATACTGTATAGCCGTAAACAGTTTTAGTTGAGGCATACTATAACGTAGCTACTGAATGTTGTAGCCAGCTAAGTTTTTGTCTATCCTGACCCAAAAAGCATGCTGGATGCGTACTGCGAAAATCTACCAGAAACAGTCACAATATAACTGTAAACAGTTTTATATTAGGCTTACAATAATGCAGATTTCTGAAGGTTATAGCCAGAGAAGTTTTTGTCTATCCAGAGAAAATCTAAATGCATACTCTAACCATTACGCTATTTACCAAAGTTGGTCGGTGGGTCGGTCAGTAAGAGACAACGGATGCAGACATTCCTCTTGATGGTTATAATGTTTTTAAATCAGATAGGGTGGGAAAGGGTGGGGGAGAGGCTGTGTTTGCTAGGGAACATTTTTCAGTCTCTCTGTTAAAATCTTGAACAGTTCCATAACAATATGAATTTCTAGTGTTAAGTCTGAAGTTGGGAAGCAATTGTAATGTTACATTGATAGTAGAGACCCTTCACACCCATGCCACAAACTATTTGCCCTCCTACCATCAGGCAGGCGGTACAGATCTCTTCATTCCCGCACCAGCAGGCTCAGAAACAGCTTCTTCCCATTTACTGTAACCCTGCTGAACTCTGTGACCCTGCTGAACCCATCCCATCACTAACCATACCCAGCCACCCACAGCTTAGTACTGCCTCTCGGGAGTTTGTTGCACTACTCCCTTTGTACTACATGTCTACCGCAGGAACCTCATTGCTGCTATCCTTGCATTTCAGTTGCACAGACTACCTTACACCTCCAACTTGCTCAAATGCACAGTCAGAATTGCCCTTTGTACTTGCATTTGCCTCATCGCACAACTATTCATTCCCACTTACACATTCATATACTTAACACTTGTAAACGTGTGCATTTTCTGCCCTCCCCCATTTGCCTTCATTGCTCATTTTGAATTGCCATTTGTACTGCATTTGCCTTCATTGCACATCTATACATTCCACTTGTAACATACAGTTTACTCAATACTTGTAAATTTCATGCCCTCTTCTATTTACACTTCTGGTTAGATGCTAACTTCGTTGTACTGTACTCATACTGTTCAATGTACTGTACAATACTGTTCAATGTACTCATACTGTTCAATCACAAAGTTGAATCTAATCTAATAGGGCAGTATCCATCTGCCAAAAAATGTATGCTAAATCAGTTAACAGACATATTAGCTTCATTTGTATCATCTGGAGTGGTCATCCTGGGCGATTTTAATCTTGATTGGCTGACACATGACTCCAATCATATAAAGGAATTATGTGTTGGTCTAAATCGGACACAGCTTATCACTAAGCCAACTCGGCCTAATTTAAAGGATCTTTCTAAATCCACAATTATTGATTACATTCTGACAAACGTACCTGATAACTACTTGTCAAGTGGTGTATTGCCTCTTGATATTAGTGACCACTACCCTGTTGTTTGCATCAGATATATCAGAAAGCAAAGAACCAAATCTCACATTATTACCAAAAGGATTTTCAGAAATGTTCATGAGCATGATTGTTTTCAAGATCTTGCTCAAAATAAGCTTAATTGCATCTCGGATATCCCAATTGCTGAGCAGGCTTTAGAGCATTTCTCAAACGTTTTTAACTCTTTTGCAGATAAACCTGTTTCATTTATTAGAATTAGGGTCAAAAATAGATCCAACTCCTGGTTCACTTATGAGGTCTCTGAGGCCAAACATAAGCGAAATGTGGGATGGGCTAAAGCTAGACAAACAGGAACAGTATCTGACTGGCAATCATTTGAACAGCTGAGAAACCTTTGCATAAAGCAGGTACGAAAGGCGAAATCAGATTACTATGTAAACACTCTATCTGATTGTTATGGGAATCCTGCTAAGTTTTGGAAAATAGTTTAAAGCCTCAAGAACAATTCTTCCACCTCGTTACCAAAACAGATAGTGTTGGACCCCGGGCACATTACTGATAAAAATGCAGTTGTGGATGCATTCAATCACCACTTCATTGCAGCAGGCTTTCTATTTCAAGGAAATTAAACTAATACAAGTAGTGAAAGTGATAGGGAACAGATATCAATCAGGCTTTTGTGCAGGGTAACCCAAATGTTGATTTCCAAGGATTTTCAATAAATCCTTTCACTGAAAGGGATGTCCTTGATGCTACAGTATGTTAGCTATTAGTACTAAAACAGAAACAGGGGCTGATAAACTTGAACCAGATCTGCTGGTTAGTGCTGCTCCTCTGACTTCTAAAGCTCTAATGCATATTTTTAATTTAAAAACATTACTGGGATTATCCCAAAGGTATAGAAATCTGCCCATGTGCTGCCTCTTCACAAGGGTTGAGACACTAGTCTCCTTGATAACTCTCATCCAATTTCTAAACTCTCATGCCTAGCTAAATTGTTGGAGTCTCTATTAGTTGCACAGCTCCATACTTTCTGAACTCATGAGTGAATTTTCAATTAATATCAGTCTGGCTTTAGACGTGGGCACAGCACTATTACAGCTACTACATTGGTTGTTAATGATATTACTATCATACTACTGCCTACAGAGCCAACAGGTCTGTGGACGATGCGGTCAACATGGCTCTTCACTTCATCCTCCAGCATCTGGACTCCCCTGGAACCTACGCCAGAAGCCAGTTTGTGGACTTCGGTTCTGCATTCAACACCATAATTCCCGCTTTGCTCCAGGATAAGTTATTTCAACTGGGAGTGCCCAAGTCCACATGCAGGTGGATCACAGCCTTCCTGTCCAACAGGAAGCAACACATGAGGCTGGGGAAGCACCTGTCCAACCCCCTGACTGTGGCTCAAGGGTGTGCCCTGTCCCCCCCCCCTTCTCCATGTACACCAGCAGCTGCACTTCCAGTCACCACTCTGTCAAAAGCTCCTGAAGTTTGCAGATGACACTACCCTCATCTGACTTATTTCTGATGGAGACGAGTCCCCCTACAGGTGGGAGATTGACCATCTGGTGTCCTGGTGTAGTCAGAACAACTTGGAGCTCAACGCCCTAAAGACTGCGGCATTGATAGTGGACCTCAGGAGAAGCCCAGCTGCCCTTCCCTCCATCGCCACGTGTGGCTCCTCAGTCAACTCTGTGGAGTCCTCTAGCTTTCTGGGCACCACCATCGCCCAGGACCTCAAGTGGGGGCTTACAGTTCTGGTTTTGAACATGTTCCCTCTTTCCTTGGGATTTGGTTAGATGAGAATCTTTCTTTCAAAACTCACATGAATTAATTGGTAAATAAGCTGTCAGGTCCTGTTATGCCCCTAGCCACCTTTGCACTGGTCTGGGGGCCATAATCCAATAGACTATGAGAATCATAGAACAATGACAGTCACTTAAGCCAGGCCCTTCTGCATATACACCCAAAGTTCTGAGGTCTTGACCATGGCTTTATACAGAAACTTCTTGCATGATGCAATCTGACCTTTACTTTGTGTTAGTCTCTTGGATGTGGTTTATCTCTTGTCCCAGAGATCTCTTTTTGGGGTCGTCCATTCAAACCCGACTTGAACCAACACAGTTGGGGACATTTCAACGGTCAACACAAAGGGTAATAAATCATCAGTACATTAATGTCAAGGCACAAGATGATGTGCTGTTGTTACTTTCATCGTTGTACCCAATACAAGATAAACAGTATAATCATTAATGTGAAATGTGTGTAAGAAATTATTATCGGTGCATGTGAATTACATATTGATATATTCATAAAGCATGAGATTATAATGCATTTTTATAAAAAATCCCTCACATATTCCCCCTTTGTGGCTTCTCGAGGTCACACAAACTAGGCCTAAAAACAATAGTTAAGGAGGAGAATGCAGTACCAACAAGAGGGTTGAAATCAACCCAATTATCTGAAACAATGTCTTCAGTCAACCATCATCCCCAGAGGCTGGAAGCCAAACCTCTTCCCCCCTTTTTGGCTGAGTGGAAGTAATAGACTTACCAACCTATCATATCAACAGGATATGTGTGTGTGTGTGTGCAAATAAAGCATGTGCAAATATCCTTCTGAGCTGTTGCAAAATATGGTGTTTCAAATGACTACATGTAAATGATATACTCATACAAATAAGACAAATTTAATGGATACATGAGGTAGGACATTAGTGATTGTATGAGATAGTCAATGAAAAGCAGGTGCCATGTTTTCTCCAATTAAACGACGCACACGCACCCGGCCATCCACGTGATGTAAAAGGAAACGTGATTCATGAGACGAGGCCACCTTCTTCCATTGCTCCGTGGTCCAGTTCTGATGCTCACATGCCCGTTGTAGGCGGTTTTGGCAGTGGACAGTGGTCAGCATGGGCACTTTGACTGGTCTGCGGCTACCCAGTCCCATACACAACAAAATGCGATGCACTGTGCGTTCTGACACCTTTCTATCAATACCAGCATTAACTTTTCCAGAAATTTGAGCTACAGTAGCTCATGTGTTGGATTGGACCACAAGGGCCAGCCTTCGTTTCCCATGTGCCTCAATGAGCTTTGGCCGCCCATGACCCTGTCGCCGGTTTGCCGTTTTTCCTTCCTTGGACCACTTTTGATAGGTACTGATCCCTGCAGGCCGAGAATACCCCACAAGGGCTGTAGTTTTGGAGATGCTCTGACCCAGTCATCTAGCATCACAATTTGGCCCTTGTCAAAGTCGCTCAGATCCTTATGCTTGCCCATTTTTCCTGCTTCTAACACATCAACTTTGAGGACAGAATGTTCACTTGCTCCCTAATATATCCCATCCACTGACAGGTGCCATGATAACGAGATTATCAATGTTACTCACTTCACCTGTCAGTGATCATAATGTTATGGCTGATAGGTGTATTTCACCCACTGAGACCTTTTGTAATGTCTAACAGCACACACACTGAAAGTTAAATCACCCCTCACCTTTCACAAACACAAGCTATTATTATCTTTATTGTTACTGGAACTGAACTTTTCTCGCAGGAAAGGCTTTGTTGTGTAGTGGGTGGGAGGACCCGTATATTTCATACAGTATATTCTCTAGAGTAGTTCACCTAGATAACTGTGACACAAGACCAGCACGTCGTGTGAGAGACAAACAGCACGTGGTGTGAGAGCCTTCCCAGAAACCTATCCTCTGTGAACATCGTCATGGCTTATTGGGCAGAGATGACCAGCCCTGCTCCATCTGATTCCCTAACTTTCGATTTGTGTGTATCATGTTTTGACCTGAAACAATGATATTGTCACCATGGTCATAATATCTACACATTATTAAGCTGAACAATGTCTAGAATTAAAAAGTATTGGTCAAATTTGTCCATCATAAGAAATAGAGATACATTTCAGAATTTGGGGTAAAAAACGAGTGTCCATCATAAGGTAAATGTGGTCTAAATGGATTATATAATAAAATCAAACTAGTAAATGTTATAGTTCCTATGAATAATGAGTTGGTTATGGATGTCAAACACATTTGTTGGGGGTTAAAATATCAATAGTGAGTACTGGGTAGTGATTTAACACCCCGGGTCAATTTGACCTGCTAACATAATGAGTGGAACCAAAATGTTAACATAACACAAGGGTTAAAATTGTAGAGTGATCATTTCTTTGTCAGTGGGCAAACGTACAAAATCAGCAGGGGTCAAATACTTGTAGGATCAAATATACACTGTAGTTGAGCAGAGCAAGGCTGTGGACAGGCTCGACTAATGACTGTGTGAAATTGACCTTGATGATCCCTCCTAACTACAGCAAATCCCGCATGATTACCATCAATGTCTCTGTAACAACAACCATCCACAAATGACATCCAACAGCCTAGCATTAGTCAGCACAAATGTCCCGTGCTCAATCAACGCTGTCACCTTGTAGTGAGTGTAGACAATGTGTTCTATAAGGGCGGAGTTTCCCTGGGTGGAGCTTCCCTGGGCGGAGCTTCCCTGGGCGGAGCTTCCCTGCTGCGGGCCGCAGACGAAAGGTACTGTCTGCATTTAATCTAGTACTGAAAAAAAGACTATAGGCACACATACTAGGAGCAAACACATACTATGTAAGTGACACAACATAGGGAAAGTACTTAAGCCCACTTGACACACAGTGAAAGCAGGACATTCACAGCACACAGACTCTCAACTATCAAATAATATAAGCTACAACTTACTGCACACAAGGTATCAGACTGATACATCACGGTCCTGGAGGCATACAAACACAAAGTAAATAGACCCTTACATCACAAATTATGTCGGAACTCCATTGACTAAACAGCTGTACTGTTCTACAAGCCACCTACAATGTAATTCAAAACTATATAGACATACATTGGTGAGGGACAAAAAATTTAAATGTAGCATTGAAAATGAAAAAAAAAGACACTTCAAGCACTGAAATCTAAAAGACTAGTATCCTCCTGAAAAATCACCTCTCCAAGGCTTCATGTGCATCTTATATTACACAGTTCCTCCTCTTGACATCGATTTGAAACGTATGTGGTCTGGTTTTTGTAGTGTGCCTGTTTCCTGTCACTGTGGGCTGCAGAGCACAGTAGTTTAGAGCAGAGTCTGTCACTTCAACAGAGATCTTCAGATCCACAGGGGGTCTTCTCTTCATTTACTCTAACAGAAAGTCTATTTTGGGTTGATATCTTCATTAGTTCAGTGGCAAGGAGCAAGAGTTCTGATCCAGGGTGTTGTTGGTACCACATTAAAGTATCAGTACTATAAGTTCCAGTGTAGTTGCAGGACAGAGTAACAACATCCCCCTCAAAAACATAGAAGCAACTAGATCTTGTCTGAATCTAGTGATCACATTTATCAGGGTATTGGTTAGATCTTGTCCCTGTACCAATTGGTGAATTGGTTCAACTATCATCTATAATTGTGGGATCTGACTATGTGATACCTTAGAATAACCCCCCACAATTAAACACCAACTGGATCTTCTTTGTTGGATGATACACCCAAAATGTGATATGTACTAAACCTTGTCAGTGATGTCACTCATCAATGGAGAAACCTCTGCATGACACAACGGGTTCTTGTAGAATGTCCTTCTCAGGATAAGAGCATGCTGTTCCGCAAAGTTGTTGTTGGTCTGGCATGTTAGTAACCCCTTTCCTGAGAGGCAGACCAATATTGCAATGCCCGTCAAGGACTATAGTACATTGTGAGACCTTGTCCATGAACTGGAGATTTGTTCCAACTGTACATAAAGACAGAAAAATACTGAAGTTCCTGGTATGTGATGTGAACACAGTACAGGTCTGACCACAATTCTCTGATCTAAAGCTCTGACATAAGATATCAAATTGTGGTTTGGTGTTTAATTTTGATCCAGTCTACAACAAAGATTTTTTGTCTGTAGGTTTTTGTACAGCCTCTTATACAATTTTTATCACTGTGATCCCAGAGAGCACAGTAGTAGAGAGCAGTGTCTGACAGGGTTAGTCGCTGGATGACCAGTTTAGTTGATGTATCAGATGTTGTGGATTTATATCTCTTATCAGGAATGTGTTTCCGATCTTTAAATGATTTGGCACCTTTCCACAGTATAAACTGAGGCGCCTGGTTAGGATAATGACGGTACCAGTAAAGGTAAGGATAGTCACTACTTGTATCATATGTACAGTTCAGAGTCACAGATTCTCCTTCTGTACTGATCACTTCTTTATTTCCAGGTGTAATACTATCCCCAGCAGTCAGTCCTGTAAAGAAACAACACCAAAAATAACAAACCTTTTGACCTACATGCTCATCTAAACATTTGAAAATGTTCAGTATACATACATATACAGGATATAAGACTTACTTACCGAGTAGTACTGAAAACTGTATGAGTGAAGTGATCAATATCATGATGTATGTGACAGGATACAGCCTGGACAGAGGTTTAATTGGTCTGATACGCAGTGGGTTTGGATATGTGATATTCAGGCTATGTAGGTACATTGTGGGACAAAACATGTCCCACAATGTACCTACATATTCATGTGTAGGTACATTGTGGGACATGTTTTGTTTATGAAACTACCGCCTCCTTCAAGAGGAGGAGACACCTGCTGATCATTTGTAGTTGATGAGAGTTTTGTGTAATACCGAGGTTAGGCTGTGTACAAAAGACATGGAGTTAGTTATAAAATATGTTGCACATTTACATAGTTTATTTGTTAAATGATCTATAAAAACTGTCTGTTTTTGATAACATGTTCTGAAATAGTCTGCAACGACAGTTGCTATTCCTTATTTCATGTAAAGTGTTTATATACCAAAACATTTTTTTATATTTTTGTGGTTTACTCAACAGAAATTCAGAAAATTTGATTTCATGTGTGCAAAATATGTAAAGCCCTGAGAAGCGATAACTTGGAGTGAACGTCTCCTATAACCTCTAACCAACCTCTGACATTTTTGAGGGATTGTTGCTCTCTCTTCCTTACAGAACTCAGCCTAATGAGTTGGGTTTCAGGGGTGTTGGGATAGCACTGCCCTCTTCAGGTTCTGCCACAGCATCTCGATTAGATTAAGGTCTGGACTTTGACTTGGCCAATCCAAAACACAAATCTTCTTTCGCCTGAACCATTATTTGGTAGATATGTTTGAATGATTCCGGTCTTTGTCATGTGAAGACCAAATTCCGGCCCTGTTTAAGCTCCTTCATTGATGAGAAGTCTCCTTGTCTACCTCATGCTTCTCTGATGTGTTGTCTTCCAGGTCCAGAGGAGACCAGTCGACCCATTGCCACTTGGGTTGTCTTATTTCTTCACCTGCACTAATTCCTTTTTCATTTAGTTTTTGATTCTTCATCAACATATGGATTTGTTAACTATGAACCTGTTACATCAGATCAAAAAGACTGGTTATGATTCAAACTTTCATGGTGAACACCAAAAAGATCTATAATCGCACAAGGGGTTCACAGACTCTGATTTTGTATCAATGTTTATAAATTAGTTAATTCTGCCACGCATTTGTCTGGCAATCAGCTTTTGAATGCAAGTTTTCTGTCATTATGGGCTGCGGGGCATCGTAGTAAATGTGGATTTATGTGTAGATTATTGTGATCTTCACAAATGTTAAAAAAACAAAAACAACAGATCAGTGAATTTTCCTGTTCTCATTGTAATCACTCAATTTATTGGTACTCAAATTCAGAGAACATACTTCTCTTTTCTTGGATGTCTGTCTCATGTATTATAGTGATTGGAATAAAACTGGGAAATGAAATACAGAACTCACTAACAAGCAGGGTTAGTTACAAGTTACCCGTCCACATTTGTAATCAGTAACGTTACTTCTTGATTATTCAAACTCAGTAACGTAATCCGATTAATTTGAATTACATTCAGATTACTTTAATATTAAGAGGCATTAGAAAACAAATAGGAATAGCCTATAACCATTTGAACACATTTTGCGGGATCAATCAATGTTAAGAGTTTACATAGCTGACCAAAAACGGAATTTGCAGACACTTGTGTACACTAAATCAGCAGTAGTCTGATGTTTTGCTCCACAACCACAAACATTGTCAAAACGTTGCAAAAGCCTCAGGCACGCGAATGCACGTTTGCAATCGTGAACACCCACACACAAATACATTTTACCCGCGTGAACGTAACCTGTGATTATTAGGGCCACCAGCGATGGATTTTCAAAACGCAAATGAAAGAAATAAACCTGCACTCTTGGCTTAAATTCAATGCGGTCAGCAGCCAATGATAACCACAATTTTCTGAGATGCAAAGCAAAAGCAGGTTCACATGGCCTACCTGTATAGACATATTTGAGGTGGCTGCGTCAAATGCAAATCATCATCCTTTGGCAAAGTGCTTCTGTAACAATGTAAATAAGTTTTGTTAAATTCCTGCATAAAATGTGGGGCTTACGCCATCTCCTGGCTTTTTAATGTAATTATACAGCTAGCAGCAAAAATTTGGAACTCTGGGAAATTTACCTCAAAACTAGAGGGAATGTCTGTCGGTGAGTTGAGAAATGATCGTGGGGTAAAATACAGTTACAAAATGTATTTATAAAATGTTTGTATGTTTTCTGTAAAATAATTTGAGATTTGTAGAACTGTTAATGGGTATTGCCGACTTGGCATTGGATGCAACTGGTCGGCTTTTCCGATCCAAAAGATTATGTATATGCTAGGTGCTAGCTAAATATCGAATTGTGTAACTGAAAAGAATCTTACATTTTCCTTAGAAGAGTTTTGTTACCTCAGTGAAACAGGCATTCTACATGATTTTTCCCTGAACTTTGCAGGTAATTAACTGTTTGCTTTATTTTGAGTGTGTTGTTTGTTCGTGGGCTGCAGTTTTTGGCTGAGGCCAGTAGCCTGATTAATGGAGAAATTTGTGCATCCTGCTTTCACCGCTAGGGTGAGACATTTAAATTGAAGTAGGTGATGGTAGTTTATTCTGAATATCTGTAAAGTAGACATAATTAGAATTTTTTTTTTTTTTTTTTAATAATTTAATTGGAAAAAAAACGACTATACGATCACATTCTGGGAAATTGACATCAGAACCAGAGGGAATGTCTGTCGGAGAGTTTTGTTAACTCAGTGAAACAGGCATTCTACATGATTTTTCCTCGAACTTTGCAGCAATAAAAGTTCTACCATCCACCACCTGCATGTGAGAATTCATTAAGTTGGATGACGGATAAAGGAGGTCACATTGGTGCCGTGATCTGCTTCACCTATTAAGATTGACACTATTCTTCGATCCGGGAGTCGTCCTGCCATCTCACCGTCTACAGGGGGCTGAGAAGAACCACATCTAACCCGTTGGATTGTAGATACAACACTATATCTTCTGTTGTTATTGCAGTGTATCTAATTATAGTTTTTTGGCTGAGTATGACTATGAAACAAACTGGTTGCTCAGGGCAGTTTACTCCTACCTATGTTGGTAGGGGTAGGGGAGTGTTGAGACTACCTATTCCATTTCCAACCGTCAGTCAAATTGTGAGTGGTGAAGCCAGTAGTATTGAAGGTACAAGTCCCGGTTCTTTAGTCTGTGGGGACGATGTAGTCAACATGGGCCATCGTGCAACTAATCCATCTAGCTTGCTTAATATTGGTACTTCCACTCCCAACTCGAGTGATAGAACAGACTTAGGTCAGATGAGTGCCATAGTACAACAGATAGGGCAGCAGCTAGCCGAAAGCATCATTATGCATCTGACATCTGCTAGCCCAGATCAGAGCCCACCTTGTCCAGAGCCCACCTTGTTCAACAGAGACTGTAGCCGACAGACAAACTAATCAATATGACCAGCCTGACTTTCCGATGAGCAGTAACATGAACACAACCCAAGTTCAAGTAGTCACCCAGAGGAAAGTGAAAGAGCCACCTCCTTTTAGGGGAGATAAAACAAACACAATCACATTCGATGACTGGGAAGATGCCATGAAAAACTTCATAAAAAAGGTCATGTGAATGTAGAGGACCACGCAGAAGAGATTCTTATCCATCTCAGGGGCAGAGCCAAAGATGAAGTCAAATTTGGGATTAAGAACAGTGACCTTGACATTAAAGTTAACCCTGACGCAGTCTATGGTCTCCTGAGAAGACATTTTAGCCAGAGTCAGTATTCATCTATCCCACAACAGGATTTCTACACTACCTTGCCAACAGAGCAGGAAGACCCATACGACTACTGGCTGAGACTTCACCGAGCTGCGGACACTGCTAGAGAGGGCCTAAAGGGGCAGGGTAAGATGAAGCATGACCTCAGCATTGACGTTACACATATGTTTATAAGAAATTGTCCAAGCAAAGATTTAGCCTTCACGTTTAGGGCCAGGACCATTGACAGGTGGTCTGCACACGAAGTGCAGGAAGTGTTGAACAACTACAATGCCTAGATGTGCTTTAAGGCCATTGCGAATATACACAAAGACTCAAGTGCGAAAGTTGCAGTGAACAGGATGGAGGTTAGTCCTGCTCCCGTCCATCCACAAGATGATCAGCAGTTGCAGCCTCAGGAACCGAGGGCCGCGGACAACTTTACTCTGGAGAGGGTGATTGAAGTTGAGACAGTCTTGCTGCGTGGCACTAACTCATCTCGTTCTAACTCATGGAGGAAGATTGGTCGACCATGCAGGATTGAAGGCCTGACTGCGATGCCATGTTCCATATGTAAGGATGCCACTCATTCTGCCTTAACCCACTGTCGTGAGTAAAAACTGTTTTCAGTGTCACTCACCCGGTCATTCAAGACATGACTGTCCAGGGATGAAGGGAGCCGCGGCTGAAAAAGAATAGGGAAACTGACGTGTCTACGCTCAGGAGGGGACAGTGCGGACTATAAGAGTGAACCTCCCACAACAGCTGTTGACAATTGTGATGGTAATTCCATCGATTGGAACTCTTAAAGGAGTAAGTACAGATACAAAATTCTCTTGGCATAATTAGCAGTTTATTTGCAAATAGAGAGACGCGTCAAAAGATTACAGGATAATCATCTGAGGAGTCTCTAAATTAATACATGACAATCATCAGTACTTATAGGGGAAAAAGGGGTGTGGTAAGTTGCTGCACATCTGTCTTATGACACATAGGTTTTACCCAAAGGGTGGGCTGTCCCCCCATCTTATCCTTCCTGCCATAATGTTTACTGTTGTGTTTACCTAAAGAGGCCAATTGCCCCTACTTCCCCCCAAGGGCCACATTCCTAAGGAACAAAGGACTTATACCCTTATTGGTCTAGGCAGAAGAACAGATGGTCAGAGTATCTAGTGATGCTCTGATATAATACAGACTTGTGTGTCACAATCAAAGAAAAGAGCTACATACCAGGTAATAGAAAAGACATTTCTCAAATGTACCTTAATTAAAAAATTGGATGATATTGAGTCTCTTTACAAGTTTTATAGCAACAGTGTCCCAACTAGCAAAACAGTAATTTTTCAAGGGATCCAGAGGATCCCTAATATAGTTTATTTTACACACATGTAAATATTGGGAAAGACCTCACATTGAAAGCAATGATTGACAGCGGATCAATGGCGTGCACCCTTAGTGAGGCAGCCAAAGCACGTCTATTGCAAGCCATGCCCGATGTGAGAAGTTATTCAGCTGAGAATGTTGTCATTGTGGGCTGTGGTGGCCACCAAGTCACCCCAAAAGCTATGTATGATCTGAATGTTACAGTATATGGGTGTAAAATGATCATTCCTGCGTTTATTGTGTCTGGTCAAGCCGATGAGATGATATTGGGCAGTAACGCCCTAAAGGAACTGATTAAGTTATTAAAAATAACTGATGGTTACTGGAGACTGATGTCTGCGCCTGTTGATGCTCAAAGTGATGAGCAATGCCAGTTTATGTCTCTTCTTTCCAATTCAGAGAGATGGAGAGGTGAGGCTGTGCCAGACAGTGTATGTGCAGTCAAGCTCAAACAGTGAGTGACCCTAGAACCACGAAGTGAGCAACTTGTCTGGGGAAAGTTGCCGTCATCTACAGTCTTATGAGTAGGCAGCACTGTTATCGTTGAACCTACACAATCCAAGTCTAGACCAAGGCACTTGTGGGAAGAGTAATTACACCACTATGGGGAGATGCTGTTAATTACATCACTATGGGGAGGTACTGTTCCTGTAAAAATGATCAACCCCACCAACGACACTCTCACATTAAGGAGAAATGCTAAAATTACTCATGTATCTCCCTGCATAGCAGTGGAGGACTTGCCAGAGATTGGCACTATTCAGTCTAATGTGCAGTATGGGCAGCAATCCGACAGTCTATCAAGGACTAAGGAAGAGATGACAACAGTCCTCAGAGATCTGGCATTGCAGGACATAGACTTGGAATCATGTGAAGTGTCGCTGGACTGGAAGGACAAACTGCTACGCATAATTGAGGAACCTGAGGCAACCTTTTCCAGACACAAAATGGATTGTGGCGAAGCGAAGGACTTCGTACACAGAATCCATTTGGTCCATGACAGGCCGTTCCGTCTACCTTATCGACTGGTACCTCCGAGCCACTATGAGAAGCTGAGAACTGCTCTAAATGAAATGGAAGAGAGAGGCCTCATATGCAAATCAATGAGCGAGTATGCATCTCCACTCGTTCTAGTCTGGAAGAAAAATGGAGATCTTCAGATTTGCACTGACTTCAGGTGGCTTAATGCTAGAACAGTGAAGGATGCTGTGAGATACAATGTGTAGCTGAAGGGGTCATGTACGGGGTAAATAAGCTTCTGCAGAAAACAGCAGACAAATGGGTGATGTGACAAGAATAGAGCAGACGCTACGCTTGTGCTGTGCATGCATGAGCTGACTGCATCCTGCACCAGAAATACATATGGAGGCAACTAACACCAGGGAGAAAAACAGGAAATATGTGGCGAAAAGAACGACACCAAGAAAGGGAGCAAAGGGTGCAAAACAGGGGTAGTCAGACCTTTAAATACAGCTGCTTGTGTGATAATATTCAAACTCTGTTGGGCTCTGTTTGACTGAGTGCCACTGTGTCTCCAGATATATATATCTGCATGCAAAGGTCGAATAAAAGGTAATCGTGTGTTTTAACGGGTCATCTCCTGGTGATCTCTTCTCATCAACCAACTCGGGGAAGTGCAGGTAGCACTTCAACAATGCCCATCACTTACCGCACCAGGCCGATGCTCTAGCTGCGTTTGGCGGGAATGCATTCTTCTCAACAATGGATCTTACGTCTGGCTTCTACAATGTTCCTTTACATGAAGCGGACAAGAGGTACACCGCATTCTCATCACCCTTTGGACTTCATGAATACAGTAGGTTACCTCAGGGTCTTTCCAGCAGTGCAGCGACGTTCATGCGCATGATGATGTCCATATTTGAAGATGAAAACTTCACAAGTTTGCTTTGCTACCTGGATGACCTCATGGTCTTTGCACCGACTGAACAGTTGGCTCTCGAACGTCTCCAAATGGTGTTTTCTCGGTTGTCTGCACACAACCTGAAATTGGCTCCAAAAAAGTGTCACTTCTTAAGAAGATCTGTAAGGTTTCTTGGTCACGTGATCTGTGAAAGTGGTTTACAGACAGACCCAGAGAAAGTTCAGAGTATCAACAACATACAGGTGACTGATCTGATGGAATCAGATCAAATTACACCATGTCAGAAGAAGATCCGCTCATTCCTGGGAATGGTCCTCTATTATGGGCACTTCATAGAAAACTGTTCAGCTAAGGCCAAATCACTGTTCAGGCTTACAGCTGAGCCAACCAAGCAAAACACAGCAAAGAGAGGACGCAAATCAAGGAAGAAGGCATGATGTGTTAAACTGTCCCCTTCTGACTGGACTGGGGAGTGTCAGGAAGCATTTGACACATTTAAAACGTGATCTGGTGACTACTGTGAACTTGGCCCACCCTGATTTCAATGAACCATTTATTTGAGCTGTTGATGCTTCATTTAATGGAATCAGGGCTGTGCTTTCACAAATATCAAACAGCGAGAAGACAGCTAGGCCTGTGGCATTTGCTAGTAAGACACGCTCCCGTTCCCAGATGAATTACCCAACACACAGGTTGGAATTCCTTGCCTTGAAGTGTGCAGTATGTGACAAGTTTAGCCACTGGCTAAAGAGGAGACACTTTACGGCCTGGATGGACAATAACCCACTGACATACATACTGTCTAAACCCAGACTCGATGCTTGCGAACAGAGTTGAGTATCTAAACTTGCTTCATACAATTTTGACCTCAAATATGTCCCTGGCAGTAAAAATGTAGTGGCGGACGCTTTGAGCAGGGAGCCATTTGTCCAGTCATGCATCAGCCACCGCCTCGTAACATAGCCCTACCTATCTCTCTTGGATCAAGTCAATGGAGTTATCAATAACACTGTACAGGATGCCTTCAGAGCTAGCAACAACCACCTGGCAGTTGTGGGTTCACCTGGTGCGAGATCACCTGGAGAGGTCAATGTTACAAGCCTCCTCATCTGGGGAAAGTGGTTCCATTCCTTCTCATGAAGTTTCTGCTGTTTTGGATGCACACTGCTCTGGCGGTCTGAGTGAGGTATTGGGTGCAGATGCCTCTGCCCTTCAGCTTCCACGAGAAGATCAAACCACAGTCTTCCCGCAGAGTGAGCTTTTGAGCCTTCAAGAGCGAGATAGTATGGAACTCTGCACAGAGCACTATGTTTGGAAACGTCACAGAACTACAAGGCGTGAACGTGCGTCGGAACCCCGCGGCGTGACCAGACTACTGAAACACCTGAACAAGCTCACCATCCGTGATGGGATATTGTACAAAGAGAAGAGTGACCAAAACATGAACAAAAAGCTCTTCCAATATGTTGTACCTGACTCTCTGAAACGACAAATACTTACCGGTCTCCATGATTCAGCAGGTCACCAGGGCCGTCCTCGAATGTTATCACTGGCAAGACAGCGATTCTTTTGGACAGGGATGGAGCGAGACATCCTTAATCACGTGAAGAACTGCCATCGATGTATTATGGGGAAGACCCCTAAACCGCATGCTCGTGCTTCACTTGCAAACATCCATACCTCAGAGCCAATGGAACTGGTTTGTATTGACTTTTGGACGGCAGAAGAGGGCGACCACAAGTCCGTTCCAGTCCGTTCGATGTTCTAGTCATAACCGATCATTTTTTTAAAATGGCCCATGCGTTCCATTGCAAGAACCAATCTGCAAAGCAAGTTGCCTGCTGCCTGTGGAATGATTTTTTCTGCATTTATGGTTTCCCGAAATGCATCCACTCTGACCAAGGAGCTAATTTTGAGAGAAGATTGATTAAGGAACTTTTGGAGATGGCTGGGGTGAATAAATCGCACACTACTCCATACCATCTGATGGGGAACGGAATTACGGAGCGCTTCAAAAGGATGCTTGGTGGAATGATAAGGACTCTGCAATCAAAATCCAAAGCCAAGTGGCCACAAATGCTACAGAGGTTGACTTTCTCTTACAATTGCACTGAACATGAGACGAATGTCTGTCGGAGAGTTTTGTTACCTCAGAGAAACAGGCATTCTCCATGATTTTTCCCCGAACTTTGCAGCAATAAAAGTTCTACCATCCAGCACCTGCGTGTGAGAATTCATTAAGTTGGAGGACGGATAAAGGAGGTCATACTTCCCAACATATTTTCTCCTCAAATGTCGTGATAAATTCCTTATAATGTTTTATCTTGAAGGTAGCGCCATGTTACAGCTGTGACGACTGCGCCCTCAGCTGCCTCTCCTCCCCCTGCAGTGGGTAGGCTCCGGCGGTTGACGTCACCGGCCTTCTGACACCACCGCCCATCTCATCTATTCATCTCAACTGTTGTCTTGTTTAGGGCACCTGGTCCTCATTCACAATCATTCCCCCCAGTATATATGTTCCCACTGCTCCCCTGGTCTTTGTGTGTTATTGTCTCGCCATTGTGAGCATTGTTTGCGCTACGCCGTCATTAAAGACGTGAAACGACACGACTCCACGTTTCCTGCTCCTTATTTCTTCGAAGCCTGACAACAGCTATCAAACAAATAGTAGCCTAATCTTCGAAACTCTGGCTGTGTTCGGTGGGTTTGACAAATAGACCTTGAAACTTGAAAAATATATAACACCAGGTAGGCCTATCGCCTATCATTGTTCTAAGAAAGATGCGTCGAGTGGATAACTAAATCACATTTTATATGGGTAGGCTCATATTATCGTAGATACATTGTTTTTTACCAATAAAACTAGCGCTTCATCGGTCACTAATCTGGTTATGCGCACCCACCTTTGCGCGCATGATGTTCACCAACAACTGAGGCGCCCGATTGTTATTTTGGTTCAAATAACGATGTTTTTAAAACATATAAAAAAATCAAATGTAACGTTTCATAATTATTTCGCACAACTGTTCTTTTTCAATTGAAGTAATCCAAAAGTAATCATATCTTTTTTTTTTTAAAGTTTCTGTAATCCGATTAAATATTTTATTTGGTAACATAACGGATTAGTGTTACTGTTTTTTTGTAATCCGTTACTCCCCAACTCTGCTAACAAGGACAAAGAAAATAAATAAAGCATCCACATAGCTGGATACATTAAAAAAGACTGACACTAAACAAAGCAAGGCTGATTATCTCTCTGCAGAAATATTTCAGTGTTCCTGATTGGATAAATGCTGCAACTCCACTTACATGTACTGTCAAAGTCACAGGGTTGTAAACAACAACACTGGTTCCTGTGTGAGGTATTTAATCCTCACATCATAGTGTTGATTCAGTCATTTGTTTTTAAGAGATTCTCTACATTCAATTTACAGTATATTGCTTCATGAAGGAAAAGATTGAAATAATTCTGGAGAGTTCATTGAAGGTTAGGGTTATGGCTGGAGTACAGGGATTTAATGTTTTGCACATAATCCATTCGTGTGCCTGTTTCAAAGCTTTCTTCTTTTCTTCAGATGTAATACATTTTTTTGCAGTGTCTCTGAGTTTCCTGTCCCTATGGGCCTCACAGCACATTAAAACAGAGGAGGCTGTCACCTCAGAAGAGATCTCCAGATCCACAAATTTCTTATGTGGTAGAGTGATACCTTTTGCAGGCTTGCATTTCGTCATTAGTAACTGTGATGCTGATATGATTTATTGTCGATACCATTGAGGAGTGCATGCAGAGGTTTGGTTGCAAGAGATTTTAACTATGTCCTGTTCTGAATCCACTTCTACATCAATGTGTTGTGCAATTACCTTTCAGAACTGAGACCTGTTTAACATAATATTACATATGTACAATACACAGGGAACATTGAATTAACATCATATGTAGTTTAAAAAACTGTAAATTCCAAGAAAAGCACATGCAAAAGACAAACCTTGTACATGGCAAGAAGAGTAGCATGAGCACCAACCTCATGCATATGACTGCCTTTGTATTGGATATTTTACACAAGAGTGTTATTACCATTTAGTTTCTTGAATTCAGTGCACAAGAGCTGTCAAAAGGACCATATCTGTAAACATTGTTGCCATAGGGGAAAACATTTCCTGATGGCAACATCAGTAAGATATGGATTAATAAATATATTATTTTCACTCATTCAATATTTGCCGGACTGCTTAAGCGAGGGATAATAAACAAACCCTTTCAAAGTTGTTCAGCTGCCCTTCAACATGCGAGCCAGTTCATGTCTCAACCTGATCCTACTCCACATGACAATTAATGGGAACTTGCATGCCTGAGAGCAGCACTTATTTGATTAATGACAATAACATGCTAAATTTGGACAACATTCATTAAAGGGAAATTAAAACAAATCTCTACATTTTTCTAAATTCATAAATTGCTTGAAGTTATTGTTGGACTGCCTCTCTACGCCTGCAACTCTCATTCAGGGAGAGCTGGGTTGAGGAGGTGTGAGTGCAGAGTCATCTGGAAAAAGGACTTCATGAAAAACAAATGTTCTGTTACAGTGAAAACACAAAATTGGGTAACTCTAATCGATTGTGCTACATATATTTTAAATGAAAAATATGTCACATGTTCTGAAGTAGACATTTTCTAACCTCCTAAGACAGTGTGATTATTTTTTTACTTGGTTAATGCTCTAACTATTATAAAACAATTGTCCCAAACATCCGAGCATTTTGGAGTTTGTTTTTCGTTATTAGAAAAATAAATGCCCCTACAGTATATGCAAGCAAGTGCAGTGCAACATACAGAGGCGTTTCTGGGCAATCTGGCGCCCTAGGCGAGATCTCTAAATGTTGCCCCCCCCCCAAAAAAAATAAGCCAACTTCAGGGGAAATAACACTTCTTAATTTTAATTTTATAAACACAAAATAAATACAAGTGCGATAGCAGGTGTACAAAAAATTTAAACAATAAAGGAGAATCAACATAGTGTGCTGTTAGAAAAAATATAAATATATAAAGACAAAATAAAAACAATATTTACTAATGTGCAATCAAATATTTAACAACAGGTGCATAAGCTGGGTAAACAAAAAAGACACTCAAAATCGTATTCTGTGTGCTATTACAGCTGATGAAGGGCAGTTTCTGTCTTAAAACTGGACATGCCTTGATTTCCTTGCTGTAAAACTGTCAATGATATCGTCATAGGATATCTTGAGAGCATCTGTCGTATTTGATTGCAAAATAATAAATTCCAAAGTTCAAATAGTCAGAACAACAAAGATACATCTGACGGCCAGTTCAGATCAATGATTTGCAGCGAGATTAGATGCAATTTGCGAAAGAATCCCCGACGTTCTAAAATAACTAGTGCACTTGACTTGGCGATTAGATCCCCAGGGTCTTCAAACGCTCTGCAACTAACCAGTTCACTGCTGCAAATTTCTCTGCCAAATTCTAAAACCAGCCCGAATTATGATCTGAACTGGCCTTTAGGGTTCCACTTCCACCCTTTGCCCACTGCCTCAGCAAATGCCATGTATGTACTGCTACTCTTTGTAGTTCTAACTTAGCGCGGTATTAGCTTAGCTAGTAAACTAGCTTAGTGCGCTACATTTCAAATAGCTTAAACCAGAGACAGATGGTTTAAAAAATGTCCATAAAAACATACCACTATACTTTTTTCTCCTTTCTTCCTCATCTTTCCTCTTCTTTCTGTAATGTGCCCCCAATGGCTTTGATCTTTTCATATTAGAACAGCAGTCAGAAAATTTCAACGGATCGTATGAACGTCAGCTGGCGCACTTACTCACCCACCATCCACACCTGGCACCGCCCTGCCTCATCTCTCGAAACGTCAATATCATCTCACTCATAACAAATAAATAAGTCTTGACTTAATGTATAATTTGTTTCATTTTTATAATAAAACTACACGTCGATTGATTTCCCCCATATATATATAAATATATATTTATTTTATATTTTTTATTATAATTTTTAAGGGCGGGTGGGGCACCCAATCGGCGCCCCCCATGCAGGTGGCGCCCTAGGCGACCACCTAGGTTGCCTATGCCTAGAAACGCCTCTGGCAACATGCATCGTCTTTGCGTTGCACAATATAAAAGGCTGCCAAAATCTGCATAATGTATGTCTGCTTAAGAGAAAACCCTGCCCATTATATGAGAAGAAATGACACTGACATTTTATGAAAGAGATGCGGTTTGTTTTCCGAACAAAGACAACTTTTTTGGACCCCTGAAGCCCTCTACCACACACTGGTCATTAATAAAGGTAACGCCCACTTTGGCGGTCATTCCTTTCAGTTCTCTACAACAAAAGACTCTCAAACTACAGTACACACATTCATTGCTCCTTACTCCTTTTAAATCAAATTATCTGAGATGCTACCAGATTACTGCAACTACTAAGCACATTTTCAGTATTGTGTGCCCTACAGAATATTTGGTCCTTTTCATCATCTCTAAGTATAGTAAAAGTGAACAGAGGAACATTGTAGATGACAGGTTGTAACGCATGAACACCAGTTGCTGACTACAAGCTCAACATCAACTGATAATTTACTTCCTGGTTGTATCATTTCTTGTGAGGATTCAGAATCCAATTTTTAGTTGTATACTGAAGCTCCCCCTACTGACAATGTTTGTCAAACAAAGTTGTACAGTATATGATTTTAAAGCAGTTACTTCAAACAGTTGACAACATATGGTAATAAATCTGTAACAAACTGACAGGTCTACATCCTGAATTATGTATCACTGTATGTGTCTCTATGTTGTTAGACCACAGAAGTTGGTGACAGTGCAGAAGTTGGACATTTTATGTACAGTGTTCCAAGGTTTTCCTTTTTGTTGGCGACAGCTGCCAACAAAGAAAGACATCATCAAACTTACTGTTTACTAGTAGAAAATATATGTTTTCTTTGAATGTACCTGCTTTATTGGTGAATTTATGTTTTTTATGTTTTTGTTGTTACAGACGCCACCCAGATTTTTGTTCATGTAAAAGATGATAAACACATATATGCTATATTAAAATCGTTGTATATATTGTTTATTCCTTTTAGGCCTCATTTCCTGCATGCTGAAATCCTGCATTTTCTAATGTGTTTAATTATCTGCTGCCATCTAAAGCTAAGGCCCAAATATACTTCACGCTAAGTACGTGTACGCATATGCAGGATAGCTGCCACATGTATCCTGCGTACTTTTGGTCCGTACTTTGTGCACGTCTCCCTAGGCCTTGAGTGTACGCATAAGCAGGTGAAATACCAACAGAAATCATGGGGCAGTATATCCATGAGGTTCTGCGAGACTGAAACATCGAAGTAGTAGTAAACAATGAATACGTTTAATGGTCTAATGCACCATCTTCGTTGACATTACTGCCACTCTTTTTTGTCGTTTTCTTAAGACATACATATACATTAATAACAGTACCACCTCCTCTGTCACCAGATCATTTCCACATATTGACTGTTATGTTACACTAGGCTCCTCCTGACTCAATTTAATTGGTGTATCTCATTCCAGTTGATGGCAATATTGTCAAAAGACAGAAGTAACTAGAGAAGAAATGATGATGTTAGGTTTTTGTACAGTGTGTCTGTGTTTCCTGTTACTGTGGGCGTCAGAGCACAGTAGTACAGAGCAGAGTCTGTCACATACGCTGAGGAGATCTTCAGATCTACAAGTTTGTCCACATTGTTAACAGTAGCTGTCAGACGAGGGTATGGAGAAACAGCATGAACTACAGACCCATCTGGTGTGATGAACAGGAGAAAATCTGGTCTGGATCTGGGATATTGGCGGTACCACTGTACATTGTAGATATTGCCATTATATTTACAGGAGAGATTGACATTCCTTCCCCCCTGAACCAGCTGTTCAGTTGTCAAAGGACTTATTGAATCCCCAAAACTGTTTTCTGCAACAAAGTTGAGACATCAAAATGTTAATAGTAATGGTAGCTATAAAATACATACTAATTTCTTAAAAATATCTATGCCATAAAAAAACATTTTACCAGAATACACAGCTATATGAATGATTGGAATTTTACTTCATGTAAAATGCATTTAAAAGATGAGAGCAGCAATTTAACACCATGTGAAAACTCACTTAAAACTGATAAGAGAACAAAAGAGACGACAAACATCTTAAAATCTGAAGAAAGACAGACTTCAAGCACTGAACCCTGACAGACTAGCAAACTCCGGTACAATCACCTCTGCAAGGCTTCATGTGCATCTTATATTACACAGTCCCTCCTCTTGACACATTTGAAACATATGTTGTGTGGTTGTTTTACAGTGTTTCTGGGTTTCCTGTCACTGTGGGCCTCAGAGCACAGTAGTACAGAGCAGAGTCTGTCACTTCAACAGAGGAGATCATCAGATCCACATGGGTCTTCTCTTCGTTTACTCTAACAGAAAGTCTATTGTGGGTTGATTCCTTTGACATTCCTTCCATGACAAGGAGCATGAATTCTGGTTTTGATCCAGGGTGTTGTTGGTACCACATTAAAGTATCAGTACCATAAGATCCAGTGTAGTTGCAGGACATAGTAACAACATCCCCCTCAAAAACATGTTCTTCAGTCCTGACTGGATTAATATCGTCCTCATAACTGCTACCTGAAATAATGGTAAACATGCTATAAATAAATCATATTTCAATTAATGTACTGTAATTCTTTACTGACATTCTGTATATTTCTGCCCTGCAAAGCCAAACCCTTTTACTTACCAATGAACATTGAAAGAATTAGAATTGTATAAAACATGTTTAAGGGGCCTGACTGACTTGGATTAATCTAGTGTCAAGTAAGAGTATATCACTGACATTTCCTCAGGCATCTTCTAGACTGTAATGTCAGACCACTCATTGACTGTAGCTCCACCTCTCTTCAATAAATATGGCTGGGTATTTGAGTACCCAACCATATGTGAGTAATATGGAGGTATATTTGAGTTCAGCTGTATCTTTTCTGTTGGTTTGTTACTTCATGTCATCGTCATGATCTTTCCACACCTCCTGTACATTTTGCACTAGTTCTGAAAGTGGGTCGTTTCAGCTCATGACTTCCATCTACTGGTTAATTCTGTCAATTACACCTGTTCCATAATAAAATAATTTACTTTCCAGAAATATACTGTCTTCATTTAATCTAGTACTGAAAAAAACTATAGGCACACATAGAATGAGCAAATACATGCTATAAAGTGACACAACACACAGTAGGGAAAGTACTATAGCCCACTTGACACACAGTGAAAGCAGAAGATTCACAGCACACAGACTCTCAACTATCGACTAATATAAGCTACAACCTACTGCACACAATTTATCAGGCTGCTACATCACGGTCCCAGGGACATGCAAACATAAAGTAAATAGACCCTTACATCACAAATTATGTCAGAAAACCATTGACAAACAGCTGTACTGTTCTACCAGGCCTACACCTACACTGAAATTCAAAAGTATACAGATATATATTGGTAAGGGACATATTTAGCATTTAAATGTAGCATTGATAAACAATTATCTTCTTTACTTAATGAGACCTCCCCAGGCATGTGCAGCCTCAGGGACTGGTATAAACCGGTGGTAGACATGCATGTATGGTGACCTGAAGAGTTTACTTGACTACTGAACAGTAGGGACAGCTAGGCAATACCTGGCTCCAACATACATTGTCATGAGTTCCCAGAAAGATTTGAAACACACCATGTAAAGTGCGCAGTCAAACCCCCAAAAACAGATGAAGGCTCAAGCTCCATACACATGAAAACGTTTGTCATTAGGCCATAGGTCATTTTTCAATGCATGCAGAGTCTGTTTAGCCTTTTGAATTCAATCTGTCTTGGTATTGTAATGAACGGGTTAACCCTTGTGTCGCCTTGGCATTCTGCACACACCCCGTGTCCCGCGGGTCAGATCGTCCCTTCTTCTGTAAAACCCCAATCGGCACACGTGGGACAGTACGCGTGTGCACAGCCTCTGCAGATGTATTTCTTACACCTGCTGCACACGGTGTGGGTTTTACAGTCCTTCTTTGGCGGGGCAGCTCTGACACCTCTTCCTCTTACTGGCAGGGGCCGGGGCGCCGGGACCCTTGGGCCGTTCACAGGCTCTGGCGCTCTGCGCAGCTTTCACAAGCGCCGGGATGCGTTTGTGCGCGGGAGATGCTCCCTTCTTTTGATGAGCGGCGTCACGAACGCCTTTCCTAGTTGCTCGAGGAACACCCTCCTCTTGTTCCTCTTACGGGTCATCCAGCCGGGGTTGAGCTCTCTCCATATCACAAAGGCGTTGTATTACGAGGAGACGTCGATGATGTTGTGGAAGACCACCAGGGGCCAGCGGGCCATCATCCTTCTGCAGGTGTACGTTCCGACCACCTTGTCTAGGTTGTCCACACCTCCTTTGTTGCAGTTGTAGTCCAGGATGACGGCGGGTTTCCTGTCCTGGCGCTCGCTGACGTCCGCCTCCGTGTGCAGCCTGCTCAGCAGTACCACCTTCTTGTTTTTCTTGGGCATGTAGGACACTAGAGTCTCGCTCGGCGTGAAGGCGAACCTGGATGAGAAGACCTCTCTGCCCTTGGTCGCGAGCAGCGCGGCCGGGAGCTCTGGCTTGTTCTTGCAAACCATGCCCACCGTCGTGATCTCCCTGGCCAGGAGCTGCCGTCCAAGTTCGTAGGAGGTGAAGAAATTGTCACACGTAACGTTGTGCCCCCTGAGCCCCTCGGTCACATCAAGCACTACCCGCATGCCCTGGTTCTTCTCTGAGCCCCTCTGTCACATCAAGCACTCCCGCATGCCCTGGTTCTTCTCTGAGCCCCTCGGTCACATCAAGCACTACCCGCATGCCCTGGTTCTTCTCTGAGCCCCTCGGTCACATCAAGCACTACCCACATGCCCTGGTTCTTCTCCGGTCCCCCGACGGTCGGCTTCCCGGTGTACACTTGCATCTTCCACGCGTAGCTGGATTTCGTGTCGCAGGCCACCCATGACTCGATCCCGTATTTCGTGGGCTTGCTGGGCATGTACTGGCGGAAAGGGCAACGACCTGGGGACACGAGAGATGATGATGATGATGACGATGATGATCATCGGTGTCACTGAAAATAGTCACGGGAGGGTGGAGTGGGCCCCTAGGTTTTCGTACAGATGTGCCACTACCGCTAGTGTGTATGTGTGTGTGTATGTGTGTGCGTGCGAGCGTGCACCAACTCTGAACGGAACCAGTTGCTCGTCCACGGTCACGTGAGGGCCCGGGTTGTAGAGGTACGGCAGCCACTCGGCCCACTTGTCCCAGACCTCTCGTATGGCCGCCTGTTTGTCAGTGGCGCGTCTTGCCGGTCGCGACTCACGGTTGTCAAAGCGCAGCAGTCTCGAGTACGTGTGAAAGAGTTTCAGAGGCATCATGGCGCGGAACATCGGCCTTCCGCTCTCTGCGTCCCACGGACTGGCCGCGGCCTCGCCTCTGGACCTGTATATGCCCTCCAGGATCAGCAGCCCCACGTAGGCGCACAGGTCGTTCGCGTCCATCGCCTTCCAGCCGTCTCTGTATTTTCGAGAGCACTCCAGGTTTGTCATCTCCAGGACCACGGTCTCTATCGCGGGTGTGATGAACAGGTAGAATATGGAGGCTATGTCGCTTGCGTGCGACCCACGATGTTAGGTTCCGACCGCCTGCCCTGTTTGGGATACGCCGCCGAGGGCCACGCGATTGTGCCGTTTTTCAACCGGAACGTCTCTCTCTCGGCCCCGGGCGCGTCTAGGTCCTGGTCTGACGATGAAGATGTGGCGCCATCATCGTCTTCTTCCTTTGACATGTCCTCCTGTTCCTCCTCATCCTCAGGGTAGTCAGGCGGTACATTTGCGAACATCTGTTCTAGAACCTGTTTCGCGGTGCACCTAGCCACGCTAGTAACTTTTTATCTCTCTCCGTACAGCGGCTGCGGGGTCCCTAGGGGGTTTGGGGCAGGTGGAAGAGATACAAACACTGGAAACGCTCGCTGACTGCTGAAAGGAGCTTTCATGTTTTTATTCACATGTCTAGGGTCCGGCGGCGGCGGTGGCGGTGGCTGGAGTGGGGAAGGTCTGCGATACACTGTAGTCCCGTATGCCTCCTGTTCACTACATGCTGGGCCCTATAGGAGTAGAAGACCCATTTTCTGTGTAGTAGAGCTTTTTTTTGTTTCTGTCCTGGCTCTGATTACACACGCACACACAGATGAGTCATTCTGATCCAAAGGCAAGGGGAGTGGGTAGCTCGCTCGTGTCAGAAAGACCCAAAAGGCGATGCGAGCGTGGCAGTCTAACAGTGGGGCAGAACGACCCGAGGGCAAGGGGATGAGGCAACTCGCTCGTGTCAAAGAGACCCAAAGGCAAGGGGAGCATGCAACTCGCTCGTGTCAGAACGACCCAAGGGCAAGGGGAACGGGCAGCTCGCTTGTGTCAGAAAGACCCAAAAGGCGATGCGAGCGGGCAGGTCGCTTGTGTCAGAGAGACCCTAGGGCAAGGGGAGCACGGGCAAGCTAACAGAGGGTCAGAACATCCCGAGGGCAAGGGGAGCGGGCGGTCTGCTCGTGTCAGAATGACCCAAAGGCGATGCGAGTGGGCAGCCTGCTCGTGTCAGAAAGACCCAAAGGCAAGGGGAGTGTGGGCAGGCTGCTTGTGTTAGAACGACCCGAGGGCAAGGGGGAGCAGGAAACTCGTTCGTGTCAGAGACACCCTAGGGCAAGGGTAAAGCGGGCAGGCTAACCTTGTGACGTTCTGACCCAAAGGCAAGGGGAGCGGGCAGCCTGCTTGTGTCAGAAAGACCCGAAGGCAATGGGAGCGCGGGCAGGCTAACCTTGTGTCATTCTGACCCAAAGGCAAGGGGAGCGGGTAACTCGCTCGTGTCAGAGAGACCCTAGGGCAAGGGGAGCGCAGGCAGGCTAACAGTGGGACTTTCTGACCCCGGGGCCACACGGGGGCTGGGCAGGCTGTCCGCAGGTCGTTCAGACCCCGGGACGACGCAAGGGTTAAGAGAGTGTTATGGAATTTTCTTGAACTAATGTACATTTTAGAATTGTCTGCTCTTCTGAAAATGAATGTGTCTGATAGGATCCACCACTGTACTCTCAATTCATTTTCCCTAGGAAGTGTCTTCATCAATGACCCGTATAAGTGTTCCACTAACTTGTATTACTTGTTGGTGTAAATGATGTCATCATTTGGAAACCAGAGAAATCTGAGAAGGTCAGAATCTTTGACAGGCACCTTGACTTGGTGCAACATGGCTTCCACATCAGAAGCAACTAGATCTTGTCTGAATCTAGTGATCACATTTATCAGGGTATTGGTTAGATCTTGTCCCTGTACCAATTGGTGAATTGGCTCAACTATCTATGACTATCCATAATTGTGGGATCTGACAATGTAGTACCTTAGAATATCGCCCCATAATCAAATACCAACTGGATCTTCTTTGTTGGATGATACACCCAAAATTTGGTATGTACCAAACCTTGTCAGTGATGTCACTCATAAATGGAGAAACCTCTGCATGACAAAAGGGGTTCTTGTTGAACTTCCTTCTCAGGATAAGAGCATGCTGTTCTGCAACATTGTAGTTAGTCTGGCATGTTAATGACCCCTTTCCTGAGAGGCAGACCAATATTGCAATGCCCGTCAAGGACTCTAGTATGTGAGACATTGTCCATTAACTGGAGATTTGTTCTGACTGTACAGTACATAAAGACAGAAAAAAACTGTTCCTGGTATACAGGTGCTGGCCATATAATTAGAATATCATCAAAAAGTTGATTTATTTCAGTAATTCCATTCAAAAAGTGAAACTTGGATATTATATTCATTCATTACACACAAACTGATATATTTCAAATGTTTATTTCATTTAATTGCGATGATTAAAACTGACAACTAATGAAAATCCCAAATTCAGTATCTCCGAAAATTAGAATATTACTTAAGACCAATACAGAAAAAGGATTTTTAGAAATGTTGGCCAACTGAAAAGTATGAACATGAAAAGTATGAGCATGTACAGCACTCAATACTTAGTTGGGGCTCCTTTTGCCTGAATTACTGCAGCAATGCGGCGTGGCATGGAGTCGATCCGTCTGTGGCACTGCTCAGGGGTTATAAGAGCCCAGGTTACTCTGATAGTGGCCTTCAGCTCTTCTGCATTGTTGGGTCTGGCGTATCGCATCTTCCTCTTCACAATACCCCATAGATTTTCTATAGGGTTAAGGTCAGGCGAGTTTGCTGGCCAATTAAGAACAGGGATACCATGGTTCTTAAACCAGGTACTGGTAGCTTTGGCACTGTGTGCAGGTGCCAAGTCCTGTTGGAAAAT
>JACXGI010009381.1:0-30525 GCA_016801175.1 Esox masquinongy
CTTCATCTACCTCTCTACTGACTCCATCTATCTCTCTACTGACTCCATCTACCCCTCTACTGCCTTCATCTACCTCAATACTGACTCCATCTACCCCTCTACTGCCTTCATCTACCTCTCTAATAACTCCATCTACCCCTCTAATAATTCCATCTACCCCTCTACTGCCTTCATCTACCTCTCTAATAACTCCATTTACCCCTCTAATAACTCCATCTACCCCTCTAATAACTCCATCTACCCCTCTACTGCCTTCATCTACCTCTCTAATAACTCCATCTACCCCTCTACTGATCCCACCCCCCCTCAACTGTCACCATCCAGCCCTTTACTGACCCCATCTACTTGAACAGGACTAACCCTCTTACATCTGGTCAGAAAGTCGAGCAGGGTCACAGCCTCAGACCTCATGCTAATGTTATGTCAAATCTTAGACCAAACACCGAATCCAATTACCCAGCAGTAACTAGGCAGTCCCAGAGGACAGAGGCCGTACAGCCTGTGATGTACCCAGCAGTCAGTCAGCCAGTCAGTCGGTTGCACAGCCAGTCAGCCAGCCAGTCGGTCAGTTATTGTGGGAACTGGAACACTCAAGTAGGAACAGGCCCATTATCATTCTGAAACAGACCAGTGTCTGCCTCAGCCTGAACCCACCGGCCTTACAGTTTTCTAGTTCGGGGAGGTTTTTGCAGGCTCAGTGTGAGTGGCTGAGTAAGGAGTCCGGGAGTCCGGGAGTCCTACTCTGCGCCCTGCCATGATTTAAACATGAGTAGTGTGAAAGGCAGTCGCTCTCCGGAGGACACACACACTCACCAGAGTGCAGCTATTGTTGACAGGGGCCGGTGTGGAGCCTTGCTACGTGTCCCGGTGCTCCCAGCACCCTCTCTCCCTCCCCTCACTATGTGTGTCAGAGGGCTCAAATGGCATGGATGTATGGATTCACGGACAAAGGACGCTTTCAACACCCTGTTCTCCTTATTAACACCAAATGAGGGCACCTGGTATAGGATCATTTGTGAGGTCCTGCAGAGTTTATTGTTTGAACACAGGGCCATTTGGAAGTCTCCTTCTAATCAATTAGTCCCTACATCTGGGGTTTTCTCCAGTACGTAACGACTCCCATACTTCTACAATATTATAAACGTCCCCACCTTCTCTGTCTCTTACTCTCCTCCCCATCTTTCTCTTTCTCTCTCTCTCCCTCTGTGTTAGCAGTGTTGAGACTGTGAACGACGGTCTGTTCCACATGGTGGAGCTTTTGATTCAGAACCACTCTCTGAGCCTAGTGGTGGACAAAGGCACCCCCAAGAGCCTGGGCAAACTGCTTCGCCAGCCCTCTGTGGACCACAACACGCAGCTCTACATCGGCGGTAAGACGTAGCGCCCACCTGTGCACGCCATTTCCCCTCCAATAGCCCGCCGAATAATCTGCACCCAGGCGTACCTGCAGAAACAGAGGACACCGAGAAAGAAATGGCATCCTTCCTCCCTCCCCAGGTGTGCCCTCAGTGGTGGTGGGCTCGGGTCTGCGCTCCGGTCCGGACCGCATCCCCCAGGCCTTCAACGGCTGCATCCACAATGTCAGGGTCAACGGGGAGCAGCAGGATCTGGGCGCAGCGCCGCGCGGCGTGGAGGGCATCCTGCCAGGATGCCACTCCTGCGGCGTGTGCGCCCAGGGAGCCTGCCGTCAGACGGGGGAGACGGGGGTGTCCTGCGAGTGCCCGCCCAGCCGCAGTGGACCCCTGTGCGACCGCGTGACCACACCCAGCAGCCCCTGTCAGACCAGCAGGTACGGCCCCATGACAGCTGCACACGCGGACACCTCGGCGCGGCCCTTCGCTCATGAGGTCGCAGGCTGTCTGTTAAACTTTGCTTAAAGCTTCATCCCCAGCAGCACGTCAGTTCATTCACATGAGGACAGATGGACTCAAGACGTTACACACGCACACACACACACACACACACACACACACAACCGTTATAAATGACCGTTCCTCATGTGACGTGGAACCACCCCCACCCCCCCTCTGTTCTAGGTGTGTCCACGGCCTGTGTGTGCCCAAGGCCTCGTCCTACAGTTGCCGATGTGCCGAGGGCTACACAGGGCAGTACTGTGAGCGGAGGGAGGAGCCCCAGGCCTGTAAGGGCAAACAGTGTGGACACGGGGAATGCCGGCTCTCAGATAGTGGCCAGGCGTCCTGCCACTGCCAGCCCGGATACACTGGCCCTGCCTGCGATACGGGTGAGAGGAACCTTCCCAAGGCCTTCTCCAATAGAAATAATCCCTAGTGTTTCTGAATAGACATTTTATTTTATACGTGCACCCGATTCCCACGGTAATAATATGCAGTTGTTCGGTTTGGCTGCGCAATCTGAGTGACTGTGGACCTGTTCTTAGACCTGACGTGCCAGGGAGAGGTGGTGCGTGAGCTGCTGAAACGCCACCAGCCCTTGAAGACGTGCACCTCCACCAGTAAAATACCCAGGGTGGAGTGTCCCCGCGCCTGCGACGGAGGCCTCTGCTGCACCCCGTCCAAAAGCCGGAGGCGGAAAGTGGTCTTCAAATGCACCGACGGGACCTCGTACTCTGAGGACATGGAGACCACTCTGGAGTGTGGTTGCAGCAAGTGCCCGTTGTAATATCCAGCCAGCACCATGGAAACAACCACAAACAAAAAAGGGACCTGCAAAGAGAAAATATATTGTAAAATAAAACATAGAACTTATTTTTATTATGGGATTTTTTTTTCTAAAACAGAGACTTGATAATTGTTTTTAATATGTCGAATATTATTGTCATATGAGAAGCTCTTTTGTACCTTAAGAAAAAAAACACATTAACATTCCTGAAAGTATATGAATTTATATGTATGTATAAATCTATATAAATGTATAACCTAACCCGTGGTTTTTATTTTCTCAGTGTATAACTGCATGTGCGTTGTGCGTGTTGATACGATGGGAGTCTTTTGACACTTTACATGTGGAGCGAAACAGTGAGACAGCGAAGACAAGGGGGAGTTGGTGCTAAAACTCCCCAGACATAAACAAGAGGAAGGCAGTCTGTTTCCTTATCTTCAGCTATGGAGACAAACTAAGGAACTGTCCTACTTGGCTGCCCTGCTTTATAACGGACTTCATCCCCACCACAGAGCTAGCTGAGCTCACTCTAAAGGATATGAACTGTTATCCATGGAGCTTGTAAACAGTGATTGTTACTTTGTGCCATAGGAAAACATTTTACATTGTTGCTGTTTATTTTTATTTGTTTGCTGTTCTGTATCAGAGATTCTAGAGTACGACCAATATAAGCAAAATGTGTTGAAAAGACGTCTTTCCAGCGACTTGTGCCCCCTGGGTCAGGCTGGGATGGATTTTATTTCCTTTGTCCTCGGGTGTGGTCCCACAGAGTTGTCCCACAGAGTTGTCCCGCAGAGAATCACATTCCTGAAATGTGTGATTTTCTGTTTCTTGCATGATTGCACTAATCACACACAGTCCAAGGCAGATTGGGAAGTTTGATTATAATACAGTAATGGAACGACCTTGTCATTATACTATGGTTTCCATATGGGCGTATGGATTCTTTTTTCATGACAACTATGTGCAGTTTGTCCTCGTATCCTGTAATCATGACCAAGGTAATGTTGTCTAGCTAACAGAGGGAAAATGACTTTCTAATGCATGGCTTGGCCTAGGAAATCGATGTTGAACTGAAATCACAAACCGTCCATAACTACTAACACCTAAATGCATAGATGACTGTAACTACTGTATTGTCAACTTTATTTGTTGAAAAGACGTCCTTCCAGCGTCTTTTCAACACAACACATTCATTTTGAGAGTATTTGGTAATACCGTTATAATTAAAATGTTTTGCCAGTTTATGATACTGTTGTGACATACAGTATATGTTTAAATACAGTGTTAGCAAATGTATCTCAATCAAGTTTAATACACCCTTTACCCCCGGACCTAATCCTATCAGCTCCAATACACCCATGCCTAAAAATTACATTGAATGCTTCTGTATGAATGGAATGTGTAGGCTCTACAATGTACATTGTCTTGTGTGACACCTTGCATTCTATAATAATGATGACTTATGTTGGCCGTAAGATAAGTTGCATTCTCCAGACATACTGTAAAATTTATTTCTGGTAAAACCTTAAATGATTAATAATTATGTTGAATGTTGGAATTAAACTACCATGAAACTAGTCTCCATGTTTGAGTTAATGGAAAGCAGACTGCATGTTCTTGACATCAGACAAATGTTTTATCTGATGTTTGGACAATTTGGGGGAATTGTGAGTCCATCAAAGCGTAGCACCTGGCAAGGATTTCCATGTTTAGACAAAGAATAAACTTCTCTGTGTCTACAGATCTATTTAACCGATCATGAAGCCATAAATATTTACAGAAATAATCCTGTTTTAGAGGAAATAATCTGTATTTGAAATCAGTGGGGGCCTCAGGTTGCAAGGCTTTCCCATGCATCAGTGACAATTACAATAATCCTTCAAGTAATTACTTCTTTTGGCCTTGCATTAAACGCATTCTGTAAATAACAAATTCATGAGTTGGAATCTGAGAATTTGCAGCAGGTCAGTCTAATGATGACTAGTCTATTCCCAAACCTTTCCACGACTGCCACCACACCTTTGTGTTCCAGACCTAGCATGTAACCTAATCATCCAGCTCTTTATTGGTTGAATAAGTAGCCCTAGTTGTAGAACAGATCCAAAGACTGGGCTGGCCTACTCGAGAAAAGGGTTGGCAAACTCGTTGCTTGCGCTGAAGTTATCGTTTTTACAATGTGAAGTGATCATTATTGACCACTAGGTGGAGCCCTCCACCACGCTGTTTTTTTTGCCCATCTAGGCCTACACATCTGTTCGTCACTCTTGGGATTAACTTTAAGCTTTAGGGGGCTGTTTTCTATTTCAGAATCACAATATGAGCAATTTGATACCTTGTGATCAGTAAGATGTTTGTGATCAAGGTGAGACATAGTCAGTAATGTTAATGTTCTTTATACACTGTTTCTAGCAGCCTACCCGCCCCCCCCCCCACACACACACACACACACACTTTATCCCCCTACTATTTCCAAAAAGTATTATATCATGTTTGATACTATAAATAGTTATATGGGAGTCCGTTTTAATTATGAAATAGAAAGCCTCCTGAGAATATCAAGTCTTAAAACAGCAGTAGATTAAAATACAGAGGTCAGGGTGGACATCCAACTCTATTATTTCTGTTGATAATGCAGGCCTGGGAAGAGAGATTTCAAACAGCACCAGTCACGCTTTAATGCAAATAACAAATAATACCCAGCTTTAATAGATGTTTGAATTCTCTGACTTCTGCATGTTAATTACAAATGAGCTAAGCTTTCCATGGGAGTCTTCATCCCGAATGCCTCCACTCCTCCACTCCACTCCTCCGCTCCACTCCTCCACTCCACTCCTCCGCTCCAAAGAGGGATTTTGTTTGTCCTTTTTGGTGTTTTTTCAAATCCTTTGAAAAGGTTCTGCCCCATTACGCTCTGTGACGTGCCAAATTAAGAAGGGTAGAACGGGAGAACAGTGGAACAGAGATGGTATTGCCTCCTTCCCCAGGGGAAAGAGCGTTTACTCTACTTAGGCAGCCATGTCTGGACCTGTTGGCACAGTGGAGGAAAATAATACTTATAATTCCTCAGCATTATCAGCCACAGTGAAGGATGCAGACGAGAGGCACCTCTCCCCTGGCAGTCTCAGTGAGAGGGAGTTGGCTGCAATCTGGCAGTTTGTCATCCAACCCAAAGGCAGTTTGGGAAAGATTATTTTGTTTAACGTAGTTTGTTACAATTACTAGTTACCTTTCCAAAATGTTTGTCAGTAAAGTCGCTTCGATTACTAACTCTCAGTAGTGTATTCTGCTTACTGTAACATTTGGATGACTATTTCCTTCAGAGACATTAGAGGCAGAGGAAAAGGATTTACCAAACACATTCAGTGTTTCATTATAGTGGCCTTTGACTTGTGGACACATTCACACATATGGAACAAATCTAAACATGCACCTTCTTAAAAGATTAATGGAATTTCATTCAGAAAACAAAATGGTGTCAATGTGTTTTATCGCAAATACTCTTTCTGAATTTTAAGGTAACCCAATAAGTGATAATAATGCTTTTTTTAAAGTACCCCGTAATCTTTGCAGATATTGATTACAGTTACAGTTGGTTGTCAGATCACATGTTAACATTACATTACATGTTATGCTACTGCCCACAGGTGACATAAACACCCTCATTCCTCCCCAACCTCCACTAGACATCTCACCACATGTCTATGAATCCTGTTAGATGTAGGGTCCTGGCAAGCTCAGAAAAAGGGAGGCTGTAGATGGGATTCGATTTGACAGGATTGGATGTGAAGCAGTGCTATCACTGAGATGGAGGGAGATTGAAGGGTTCTCTGTTTGAGAGGAAGGGTGAGGGGTTGAGAGAGGGGGAGCTTCTAACACACAGCTGGTCACCCTGCCGTGGACATGAGAAGAAGGCCAGGAGTCAGGGCAGATGGTGGCCACCCAGCTACGCGGCTATCAGCCAGGCCTCGGCACCCCTTCGCAAGCTGACTCGGTTAGTATGTTTCCGCCGTTCATTTTGAGTTTGCCTGTTTTTCATCGCATAATCATATCCTTTTTTAGGTTGCTGGAGGATCCACTGCTATCTGATCTGGTTTGGTTAGTTGTGGTTGTGTTTAGATGCTTAGACCGTTTACCAAGAGGTAACAGGAGGTTCAAACCCCAAGTAAAAACAAGCTCAGGCCCACCACCAGAGCTACTGTTTGGCACCGTTCACTGCAGCTGGCTACATCAAAGCACAGCTTAGACAAAGTGCTTAAGGCCAGAACATGGGAAACATACATTTCCCACAATCATGGCAAACTGAGACTGTGTAACTACCGTGAGGCCAATCAGGTCATACTTTCCAGGCAGAGATGTGTTATGATCGTTTGTATTCATAATCTGTACCAGATAACGTCATAGCTATCAAATACTCCTCAATCAAACTAGGATTTGTTGAAGCTATAAACCAAACGGAGTATCACTGCTCGTTTCAGGGATAGTTTCTTGTTTGATTGCTCTCTAAAACATCCAAAAGAATTCCATAGCTTTGTTTGGTCCATATTTCTGGCATTGTGGCAATTGATTTGGATCAGTATGTAGTCGGATCAGTATGTAGTCGGATCAGTATGTAGTCGGATCAGTATGTAGTCGGATCAGTATGTAGTCGGATCAGTATGTAGTCGGATCAGTATGTAGTCGGATCAGTATGTAGTCGGATCAGTATGTAGTCGGGAAGCTGGGCTCTGGAAAATTAGTCTGAGTGATTAGCTGGAAAATCCTTCTGTCCACACAGGCCAACATCATCTGTTGTGCCTTGTCAGAGAACTGACAGCTGTTGATTTTCCAGACCGATGAGCCTTTCCTGGGTGGGACAGGAAGCACCTTTGTCAAGCGACTCTGTCCAATACATCACCCCATTCCCTACATAATACACAATGTATATAATGTATGTATGTACATATGTTTATACTGTACGTATATTCTAATGTTTTTTTATCACAGTTATAGAAGTGCGCTCTGGGAAGTAGGGTACCATTTGGGACAAGTCACACTCCGCATACAGCAACTACATACCCACATCCACACTACTGCCAAACCCTGTCTTTCCTCACCATAATGCCATCTGTTGAGTCCACCGTCCACCTCCTGCCCGGTTCAGTAGAGTTCTAACTCTGGTGAGAAAGAAGAGGACATGCTTTAGAGGCGTGGGAGCAAAAAAAGACAAGGCCTCATAGAGAGTTGTTGAAACGTCATATAAATTTCAGGCTTTGTGTCAACCTTTATGTGAAGTCAAGGGTTGATGTCCAAGCTTCTGGCCTAGGACAATATGCTGGTAAGGCCCATGTTAAGCGGCAAACCTCGCTCACACTCTGTCCATGCCTCTACTGTCAAACATCATACAAATCCTTCAAAATACATACATACAGTATGTAGAGCCCTTGGGAAAAAAATGTAACAATGAAGCATTTTATAATATTAACAATAACAATTTTACATAATGAAAGACACAACAATGAAATCACATTGTCAGTGGTCAAACATAAAAAACAAAGAAAAGAAATACAATAAATTAAATCAAAGTACAAATCATCAGTCATAAAAGGTGCAACATGTTTCTAACCTCTTCTACATTTAATATGGATGCTACCACATCTACAGACAATTAATGAAGAGTGAGAAAGTGGTACATATGTTAATCTGTTCCGGTACTTTTGGTTCAATATAACAGTGGGACTGTGTATAGAAACTGCGATAATGTCTGACTGGTGAAATTATTATCTACCCATAATACCTTGCATTAAAGCTGGGACCCTATTTTTAACTTCACAGTAATTGTTTGATTTCAAATTCAAATTGTTAAGATAGAGATAAAACAAGGTTAACTGTTCCTATGCAGGGCAACCTATATATGGAAGAGTATCAAGCAAAACCTTAGTAGTTACTCATCTGGCCCAGGATTGTCCACTGTGAAAGAGTCCTCACCCCTCCATCTCCACTGGGCGTTTACCATCTGTTCCAGATAGGCACCACACCAGCTCTGGGGATGACAGTGTCACAGGCCAGCTAACAATGGGAGGTCATCTATATGGCTCTGAAAGTCTTTGGCTCTTGTCCTGAGAGTGTGAAAGGCGGTGAGGGGAAGAACTGCTTGTCAAATATCAAAATGGGGAGTTCAAAGGCGGCATTTGGTAAAAGAGGAATGCTTTGATGCCAGAGGAGGTAGAGTCCCACAGTAGAGAGCATGAAGTCAGAGTGTTTTTGATGTTATTATCATTTCCCACGGTCCCACGCTCCACAAGAAACCAAACATGAACTCTGGGTAATACGTGTGTGAGCACTGCACATTCAGTTTTTCCTACACAAAGAGTTTTACAATAGCAGGTGATCAGTTTCAAGAATGTTTGTCTAAGCTCATCATGTCAACACAGAGAACATACCACAGAAAATCCTTACAAATCATGTGGATTTACGGCTTAATTTTCACACGCTTAAAACGCCAGCACCGAAACATGAAAGCTTCCGAAATTTGTCCACATTATCAATTGCATAACAACACTGACGTCATAACATTGTATACATTGACATTGCATGCAAGATGATTTTACATCCAGGGATTAGATTTCAGGAAGAACACGAAAGAACTGCCTGTCCAGGTGTCTCTTTGTTAATTTTACATATTTCCTTGATCCACCAGCACGTAGGTTTCGTTACACATGAGTGGGACATGTCCCCACTTTTTGAAAATGGCAAAAGAAAAGTTCAATTTCTTTAGAGTGGTGTGTTGGCAGTACGGTAAGCAATTACGTAACTGGAATCAGACTGGCTTTAGGACCACACGCAGGCATTTTGCTTTGAGGTAGTTGCTGAAACGGTCTGGTTGCCGTGGAGGCTACCGTTGCTACTAGCAACTGTGAACTCTGGCCCTTGCAAGTTCGGTAATCTAGCTGACACTACCTCTAGCTAACTACCTCCTATAACGTATGAATGAGGTAGATATTTCGCTTATCGAGTGTTTTTTAAACCGGCAACCATGTTTGGTGTGGTTAGGCTAACGTTATATAGGAACGATAGTTGCAAAATATATTAGCTTGCTAGCTAACGTTTTGTTTGCTAGCTAGAAAACAGTCTACGCAACACTGTTCACCTCACTCACAGCTAGCACCGAGATGACACCAGCCAAGTTAGACATATGGGCGTGTTTTATATGAAAGACAAAGTAAATGCTACTGCTAGCTAGCTATCAGACATTAGAAGATATAGCTAGCTAACCAACTAGCTTAGTAGTTGATCTCTTGAAAAGTTGGCTAATGTTACATGTAACTACATAGGTAGCTGCATTTGACATTTCAACCTAATGTGGATCTTATAGATGAAACATTGCCATCAGGTTCTGCAGGCCTCAATGTAGATCAAGCTGTTCATGTCATATTCTGTACTGCATTTAGCGGGATCAGATGGTGACCGTGATAGTGGTTTCTGCCACAGCATGGAGGAAAGGTCAACCGTGGAGCTGAGGTGGAATGTCCCTGCATAGCAATTGTCTTTAAAAGTGGATAACTTAAACAAAATGATGTTATAATGTGTAGCCCATACCTTGAATGTTCATATTTCTTAGACTAACCTGAAGGATGTTGTCCAGGCTAGTACTGTACTTTGCTTGTACTGTACAAGCAAAGTACATGTAGATTACATTATATCAACCATACACATTGAAATACAGAGATCTGTAGTAGCTCTTCACTAAGAGCACACTTCACAGACAACATCTTAACTAAGTAATATTAAATGAGACGGCTGAAGGCAGAATTTTTTTTTTTTAAAACAATGGGCATTAGCAAAAAATATTTGTCCCCCTCACGTTTGACATCAAACCTACACCCCTGATATTTTCTAATAAAACTGGACTATACCGGATGTGGGATGTATAATGCAACATAATTTATTCAGTTTACATTATTTAAAAACTATTGGTCATTGAACACTGAACCAACAAGTCTGTGTGAATATGAAATTAAACATATTTCATGTACTTTATAGTGAAATGAAAATATCAGGCTGTTGCAGAAGTCCCATCGTAAATGTTTCAAAATAATGAGAGAAAAAGACAATATTAGGCTGTTTGAATTATTTTGTAAGACTGTAGAACATTTTTTCTTGCTGTCATACTAATAAATTATGTCTTGAAACTCATGGAATGTTTAGTGTCAAGTATTCTTATATACCACTGTTTGCCTTTGATGACATTAGATGGCACTATGCTTATCCTAATAACGATGTTGAAGCCAACTTCTTAATGAATATGGTTATTCTCTTAGCAAGATTCTACATTCATAAATGCAAATGGAGCCCTTACATTTCCATCTTTCCCTCAGTTTGGTAAAGCATAAAAAGTCTAAACAACTACTCGAAACCATGTCTCAATGACTGTCTTGGTATTAATGCCTTGCTTTTTATGACGGTGGCAGGCATCTTTTTTTAAATATTTTTTTGTTAAACCCCTTATAGTGCATATTATTCAATACTCTTGGTTTCTGTTCTTTGTTCCATTTATGTAAACTCTGAATTGTCTCTATTTTGATTTGTGTTGTTTTGCTGTATATGTTCATTGTTGTGAATAAATAATAAAAATATATATTGCATCGGATTATAGATAGTTTTGAAGAGATGTATCATTTCGTCTTGCATAAAAACTTTTAAATAAAAAAATAAGGCACAAAATAAAAAACATAAATATATATAAATAAATATCTTTTGTAAGAATCTTAAAGTGGTAACAAGGCTTTAGATGCCCCTTCATTGAGTGCACATACAAAACAGCCTTCTGAAGAAGTTGCGAATCCGGCTCAACTTCTTGGGTTTGCCCTGGACAACTTCCTGTCCACTGCAACCCTCTACAGGCTGAGAAGGCTGGTCTTCCTCTTTGATGGTCGGGAGGGTGCCAGTGTTTTTTAAACAGCGAAAGCTGTGCTTTCCTTGTCTCAGCTTCATAAACCAGCTGGAGATAGTTCCTTGGTAGGATAGGCCCAAGGTTAGAACGCCAGTCACAAACAACATTTTGGCAAGGCTAAGAGTCAACTGGATGGCCAACTTCCTCCTGCTGTGTTTCGGTTTTATTGTCTCTTAAAAACCTTTGAAATGTGTGTGTATATTCAATAAAGAAATGTGTTAGGATGCTTTGGAACATTAAGCAAATATTAATCCATATTAATACAGCTACACAGCTTCACTTTGCACTGGACAGGTTATTTGCCTGTATATTTATGGAGTCTCACCCACTGTTTCAGGAAGGCCTTGTATTAGAGATGAACCATCTTCTCTTGTGATCGACAGTATAGTATGGGAGCAGTACACCTAGTTTCTGGAAAGTCAGGAACTGTCTGATGAGCTTTCTCTTAAAAGACAGCTCATCATTAGCTCTACAACTAGTGATTACAGAGCTATCAATCCATTTATCTGAAGACCTACAAACTTCAGGGATGGTCACTTTTTCCCCGTTTACTATCACTTCTTATGTAGCGAGGTCTACATGATTTAAAGAACATTTCGATTACATTTCTTACCTGCTCATCAAGGTCTGACTGTAGCCAGTATGTGTGAATGCATTGGAGATTCATCTTCACTTTAATTCTAAGTTCTTTCTAGAAAGCACCCGGTAAATGAGATTGCAACAACGTACATGTATCAAATAAATAAACTAATGAAGATAGAGATGTGAATACACTACAATGCCAAATATAGAATAAACAATAATGTTTCAGAAATAATTGTTTTCTAAATTCTAATTCGGTGTTCTACATAGTGACATCATAAGAGGGCGCTCCACGCCTAACGATGTTTAGGTCATCATAATACAATTCAATTGGGCTGGAAAACATATTTTTAATGTTATTTATTCATGAGACGGGGATAGGCTCAGCAAAAATGTTTTAACTTTTTCATGAAGGGATTCTCCAACAAGACCAAATGCATAATTTTGAAGATTTAGTCAAGAAGTTACTGTTTTAGTAGGCGTTAACAGTAAGGAACGATGACGGACTGGCCATACCCCTCTCCATGCTAAAATCTTACTATAGCTACCCGATTTCCCAACTAAAAGATAGAGGATAATATTAATTATGATTAACCTTTTAGGGTTGTTATTAGGCTACAACCTGCAGTTATAAAACTTGGCAGTAACAAAATACTGCTAGCTGCTGTTGACCTGGATCACATTATATCAGCCACACACATTGAAATACAAAGGTCTGTAGTAACTTCACTAAGAGCACACATCACAGACAACATCTTAACTAAGTAATATTAAATGAAATGGCTGAAGGCAGTATTTTTCATGTTTAGTCAAGCAGAATCAAAGAGATATTGTGTCCACCAGTGCACATACATCATATGGCCAAAAGTATGTGGACCCTCGACCATCACACCTAAATGAGCTTGTTGGTCATCCCATTCCAGAACCATGGGCATTTGTAAAAAATATTTGTCCCCCTCACAATTGAAATCAAACCTACGCCCCTGGTTCTGAGACAAATCAGATGGTTTGTTCATGTTAGTCGGTTCAGATCCATCCACTTAGCAAGAAATAAACTAATATATCTGTGGGCGGGGCATAGCATTTGGGCTGACAGACAGGTGCCCTGCAGAATAAAACCCATCAGTCTTCAGAAGAGCAGTTGAGTCCACTGGGCTCCCATCATCAACACAAACCTGCCTCTACTGTAGAGCCTGCCTGTGACGTTACATGGAAGGAAGTGGACTGCTCTGGAAATGATGCCAAACAACACTTTTGGTAGAGCAAGACAGAGAGAGGAAGAGAGGGACAGGGAGAAAGTGTGAGAGTGAGAAAGAGAATAAGAGAGAGAGAGATGGAGAGAGATGATTGAATCACAAGTCATGCTGTCAACAGTTCTAGCAGATGCATTGTTCAGTTGTTGGTTAGACTTGTTATAACATTGTTCAGTTGTTGGTTAGACCTGTGATAACATTGTTCAGTTGTTGGTTAGACCTGTGATAACATTGTTCAGTTGTTGGTTAGACCTGTGATAACATTGTTCAGTTGTTGGTTAGACCTGTGATAACATTGTTCAGTTGTTGGTTAGACCTGTGATAACATTGTTCAGTTGTCGGTTAGACCTGTGATAACATTGTGCAGTTGTTGGTTAGAGCTGTGACAACATTGTTCAGTTGTTGGTTAGACCTGTGATAACATTGTTCAGTTGTCGGTTAGACCTGTGATAACATTGTCTAATTGTTCGTTAGACCTGTGATAACATTGTTCAATTGTTCGTTAGACCTGTGATAACATTGTCCAATTGTTCGTTAGACCTGTGATAACATTGTTCAATTGTTGGTTAGACCTGTGATAACATTGTCCAATTGTTCGTTAGACCTGTGATAACATTGTCCGGGTTGTTGGTTAGACCTGTGATAACATTGTTCAGTTGTCAGTTAGACCTGTAATAACAGATTGGGCATGTGTACAAGATAACAATGAATTACATTATCTTGATTGAATTAGTCAATTAATTCCTCCTTATAGGCCATCTGCTTCACATTGTATTTCAGCCCTTTAATAACCAACAGCAGTAAGTAGATGGACACGACCAGATATCTGGTGAGATCCGTCCTCAACTGTGCCCTGCGATGATGATGCTGTTGTCAGGCAGAACAGCCCGGCTTTAGATTGAGTCTGCAGTCTTAATTAGGTCTCTGGTAAAAGGTGATTAGAACTATAAGAGAGATGGGGAATGAACACAATCAGTCCTGTTCCAATCACGCAGTCGACGTCACCTGGGTGTCATGTGGCCTACTCAGCCTGATTATTACATTGACACTGATCAGTGGGTCTGATTTTATAGCACTGGTCCTATATGTAGATCGTGCTGCTTAAGGAGGGAATCTACCACATACAAAGGTTATATTCCCTGTTCTCATCTTAGTTCCTGACGGCATGTGACTGAGTGCAATATATATATATATATATATATATATATATATATACATGTATATCCAATGCTGATTGGGTGTAATCTTTTTCATGAGTATTTTAATTCCTCACTGCCTTTGTTTTATCTGGGAACTGAGGCAACTGCCCTCTACCACTGATGGATGTCCATTCACATTGCTCACACTGAGGATCTTATGGAGTGTTTTGAAGACACAGTGACAGAAAGGGTGACAGGACTTTGGAATGACTGGAGGATAGACTCTTACCACTATAAGGAGAGGACTGACAGCGGTACACCTTAACAACACTGGGCTATATAATTCTAAAGTCAAAGCCAATGAAAGATATCACCTGAGTTGCATCATAACGGTGAATATTAATTCTTCTATCTGAATCCTGTCTTGCATAAAAATACAATTTAAGGAAATACCATTCAGGGTCACAAATGATTGTCTGGGACTGTTGTTGGTAGTGTCATCTGTCATGTGTTTGTGTTTTCATGTTGTGTCATGATTCAGTAACATGTATTCTCCATTAAAACTCAGTGGAGTAGGCGGCTCGTCTTCACTTTGAATTTGCATAACTCCGTCTGTGTGGGGATAACGATTTTAATTTTTTGAACAGTGACTGTCAGACTCCAATGAGTCTGTTTATATACAGCACTCACACGGCTGTGAATCGAAGTGTTTTATGAGATTGAGAGGTTCAAGTAAATCGTTTGTTGAACCCCAACTGTGTGAGCTAGGTTGTGACACAGCCTTTAAAAGTAAAGAGTTCAGATGTTGTTATTTTACAACCTCTGGCATTCACTCACTTCATGAGGTCAGATCTTATCCCAGGAGTGTCCTTATGAATTTTTCTTCTTACAAAACCACTCGCTGTAACCAAAGCGTTTTAGTACAAACTGTTAAACTCATTGGATTCAGGGGTGAACATAAACTTCAGTGGAGTTGTTTGAAAGTGGGCATATCCATTTATTTTTCAGTAAAATGGTTCAATTATAGACATAACATTTTAAATAGGAAAATAATCAATATGGAACTAGAGAAAATACTGTATTCATTTAATAGTAAAGCCCCTTCAACTTTTCGTCAATGCATTTTGCTTTTTACAAATCGTTTTAAAAATCTGATTGTATAGGAATTAGCGTTAAAGGCCAATATAATTTTATTGATACCTATAGAATTGTTCACATACTATTTCGAATTGCAAAAAATCTATATCATCAACCTGGTAAAAAAAAAAAGTAGATATTAGCTTAGACTTTTGAAAGTTAACAGGCCAATAGTGTGTGAAATGTCCTAGTTTTCTGAACAAACGGTTCAGAACCCCCCCCATCCCACCCACCAATTCAAGGACAGACTGCCCTCTCTGTGTGCGACCCCACCGCCACAGCACACGTCTCCGAGCAGGTCATTGGTTCCCCATCATGCTCTCTGATTTATCCCCTAATCCCCAGGGAGTACCGCCTGCCTTCCGGCCAGCTGCTCACAGAGATGAGAAAGAAAGCTATTAAAGCTCGATTAGAAAACATCATTTACCATGTAGACCCAAGAAACCCACCAGGGCCAAATTTAACCCCCTAGGAAATGGACCCCGAGAACACATCTCCAACATTTCTCGTGGTCTTTTTTCCATTTTTTTTCAAATTGTAGATTGTCAAACATCTTTCATTCCGTTCTTCATGTGTATCTCAGGGCATCATTTGAAGGGCATTTGGTTCATGCTTCATGCTCCAGAACCATACTCATCAAATGGATGGCAGCGTGGTCAGCAACACAACCCGGGCACCAGAAAACAGGCTCTCATGGAAAAGATGTGGGGAACGGAGGACAACCGCAGAGCTATGCCTTAACGAGTAAAGAAATAAACCTTTCAGTGAGAGAGAATAATAGCCAATTGTCAACACATTGGTCAGCCGATCCTGCCTTTCTTCCAAATGAACTCTCCACGTAAGCAGCTGTAATTTAGGAGTAATTGAGAGCAGGTGAGGCCAGGTGCAGGTCAGGTAAAGCTTTAGGAATGTACGCTCTAGCTGTTTCCAGAGGAGAGGGCATTTACCTGGAGAGCCAACATAACTACCTTTTACCGAAACCATTGTGCATGTGTCATTCCAGCTAAATGTCACTTATTTAAGATTAAAGTTATTTAATTGGCCAGATGTCTTAGGGTTCTGTTTTACCTGTTTTCTCTGAAGCATGTATAAGAGCCTGAGTCACACATAAACACACACACACGCTTTCCCAGGTATGTAGAGAAGCCTGTCAGAACACATAATTTTGTACATACTGAGACGTGTGTGGGTGAGGTGTCTTCAAAGACGCTTGATGATAAATAAACCTGGAACATGTTTCTCAGTCAAAATCTGTATTATGGATCAAATGTATTATGGAGGGTTTAGATATCATGATCAGGTTGACACTGTAGTAACTCTACAGTCACTCGTTCCTCACTAAAAAGATCATACTCAACTTTCACCGTTTCTACTTTTCAGTTATTTTCCATCCTGGGCTCACTGCACAAAACAATGAAAACACATTTTCTGAACTATGTTTTTTCAACAACTTTTCAGTGTTTTCTCACAGGACATGTATTCTGGTAGTGTCACGTGACCTTCCCCGGCCCGTCGTGGTCCAGCAGGGTGGTTGGCCCTCAGCACACCACCAATTACCCCGTGTTGTCTGTGTTGACTCAGGGCTGTGACTCAGTACTCCTTCATCTGCTTCGTCCTCCTGGCCATGGTCTTGCCTCATTGAAAACAGGTGGGCTTCTATCCTTCCCTCCGTCCTTCCTTCTCTCCATTGATGAAGGAGATGGCCGCAGTCACTGATTTGCCATTTGTTTATATATCTATATATACAGGTGTGCTCAAAAGTTTGCATACCCTTGGAGAATTGGTAATATACAGCTCTGGAAAAAATTAAGAGACCACTGCAAAATTATCAGTTTCTCTGGTTTTACTATTCATAGGTATGTGTTTGAGTAAAATTTATATTTTTGTTTTATTCCATAAACTACTGACAACATTACTCCCAAATTCCAAATATAAATATTGTCATTTAGAGTATTTATTTGTAGAAAACAACAACTGGTCAAAATAACCAAAAAAGATGCATTGTTTTCAGACGTCAAATAATGCAAAGAAAACAAATTCATATTCATTTTTCAACAACAAAATACTAATATTTTAATTTAGGAAGAGTTCAGAAATCAAAATTTGGTGGAATAACCCTGAATTTCAATCATAGCTTTCATGCGTCTTGGCATGCTCTCCACCAGTCTGTCACATTGCTGCTGGGTGACTTTATGCCACTCCTGGCACAAAAATTCAAGTAGCTCAGCTTTGTTTGATGGCTTGTGAACATCCATCTTCCTCTTGATCAAATTCCAGAGGTTTTCAATGGGGTTCAGGTCTGGAGATTGGGCTGGCCATGACAGGGTCTTGATCTGGTGGTCCTCCATCCACACCTTGATTGACCTGGCTGTGTGGCATTGAGCATTGTCCTGTTGTTCTCAGAGTTGGGGAACATTGTCAGAGCGGAAGGAAGCAGGTGTTCTTCCAGGATAACCTTGTACTTGGCTTGATTCATGTGTCCTTCACAAAGACAAATCTGCCCGATTCCAGCCTTGCTGAAGCATCCCCAGATCATCACCGATCCCCCACCAAATTTCACAGTGGATGCGAGACATTGTGGGTTGTAGGCCTCTCCAGGTCTTCGTCTAACCATTAGATGACCAGGCGTTGGGCAAAGCTGAAAATTTGACTCGTCAGAGAAGATGACCTTACTCCATTCCTCTATGGTCCAATCCTTATGGTCTTTTGCAAACTTCAGCCTGGCTCTTCTTTGCTTCTCATTGATGAAGGGCTTTTTTCTAGCTTTGCATGACTTCAGCCCTGCCCCTAGGAGCCTGTTTCGAACCGTCCTCGCTGTGCACATCACCCCAGCTGCTGTTTGACATTCTTTTTGTAGGTCACTTGATGTCATCCTACGGTTGTTGAGTGACAATTGAATGAGTTGACGGTCTTCTCGGTCAGTGGACAGTCGTTTTTGACCTCTGCCAGTCTGTAGCTTTGTTATCTCCAATGTCTGTTGCTTGACCTTGTTCTTATGAACCGCCGTCTTTGAAATTTTCAGGATGGAAGCGACCAGACGCTCACTGTATCCCTCTGCCAGTAAAGCCAGAATTGAACCCTTCTTTTCCTCACTCAAAGCTTTTCTTTTCAACTCTTTTGTCATGCTGAATAGTTATTTTTTATTCAAATTACCTTTGAGGTACTACTTGTACTGTTTTTGCCATCCAGTTGGTCCTATTGCAAGAGGATAGTGATGACCACAGCAGTGGTTTTTATACTTTTCCTCGTTAAATAAGATTTGATTCAGGTAATCACCTAATCAGTGCCTCATTAAGTAAAATGAGGCGTGCCTGTGTTGGAATTTAACAGACACTGGAATGGAATGGCTGCCATACATGTAGAGATGCTGATTTAAGAAAAATTAGGAGTGGTCTCTTAATTTTTTCCAGAGCTGTATGTACCATTTGTAAAGAAAACATGAGTGAGCAGGCAAAACACGTGTCTTTTATTTGTCATGGGATTCACATTCAACTGTGGGTCATAACAGAATGGCACAATCATAAAACAAAACATGGCAACAAAGTAAAAAATTACTGACCCCTGTTCAAAAGTCTGCATACCCTTAGTTCTTAATACTGTGTATTGCCCCCGTTAGCATCAATGACAGTGTGCCGTCTTTTGTAACAGTTGTCTATGAGGCCGAGAATTCTTGCAGGTGGTATAGCTACCCATTTGTCTTTGCTAAATGCCTCCAGGTCATGCAAAGTCTTTGGTTGTCTTGCATGAACCGCACATTTGAGATCTCCCCAGAGTGGCTCAATGATATTAAGATCAGGAGACTGTGATGGCCACTCCAGAACCTTCACCTTTTTCTGCTGTAACCACTGGAGGGTCAACTTGGCCTTGTGCTTAGGGTCACTATTGTGCTGGAAAGTCCAAGAGCATCCCATGCACAGCTTTCATGCAGAAGAATGCAAATTGTCTCCCAGTCTTTTCTGATAACATGCTGCATTCATCTTGCCATAAATTTTCACAAGATTCCCCATGCCTTTAGAGCTCACACCCCCCCCCCCCAAAACATCAGTGAGCCACCATCATGCTTCACAGTGGGGATGGTATTCTGTTTACTATAGGCCTTGTTGACCCCTCTCCAAACATAGCGCTTATGGTTGTGACCATAAAGTTCTATTTTGGTCTCATCACTCCAAATTACAGTGTGGCAGAAGCTGTGAGGCGTGTCAAGGTGTTGTCGAGCTTAGGCTTTTTTCTGGCATATGCTTTTTTCTGGCATATGCTTTTTTCTGGCATTGGCGCAGTAAAGTCTTCTTTCTGGCCACTCGACCATGCAGCTCATTTTTTTTCAAGTATTGTCGTATTGTGCTCATTGAGCTTACTGTGCTCACCACACCATCTTTTTCCAGAGCAGCCTGTATTTCTCCTGAGTTTTTCTTTGTATCCCAAACAATTCTTCTGGCAGTTTTGGCTGAAATCTTCGGTCTACTTGACCTGGGCTTGGTATCAAGAGATCCTCGAATTTTCCACTTCTTAATAAGTGATTGAACAGTACTGACTGCCATTTGCAAGGCTTTGGATATCTTTTTATGGCTCAGTATCTAGCCTGCTCAGTGCATCCACGTGAGAGCTAACAAACTCATTGACTCTTTATACACAGATACTAATTGCAATTTAAAAAGGCACAGGTGTGGGAAATTCACCTTTAATTGTCATTTTCACCTGTGTGTGTCACCTTGTGTGTCAGTAACAAGGCCAAACATTCAAGGGTATGTAATCTTTTGATCAGGGCCATTTGGGTGATTTCTGTTATCATAATGATTTAAAAAGGAGCCAAACAACTATGTGATAATAAATGGCTTCATATGATAACTATCCTTAAATAAAAGATCAGTCATATTTTCAAAATCAGTGCCAGAATTTTACAATTTCTTCCAGGGTATGCAAACTTATGAGCACAACTGTATATGTGTGTGTGTGTGTTTGTGTGTGTGTGTGTGTGTGTGTGTGTGTGTGTACAGGAGAAGAGAAAACTCAGTAACCAATATAATCACACACCCACCTCTGGACCCTTAAGGAGTGAGTGCACCCTACACTACCCAACCCCTTTTTCATCTTTTGTGTTAACATTCTTGTCTCAGTTTTGGCAATATCCTGACTACCAGGCAGTTCCTGTTGGGTAAGTAGAACGAATGGCACTCCTTTGTCATTAATCTGCTCTCGTTCAGAGTTCTTGACTTGCTAATTATCCCCTGGTATGGAGTTTATTAGGTATTTTGTTCTCAGTGTGTTTGCCTTATAAATGTACTGGAGAGCCTTTCAGTGTGCTGACCAGATGGCTCTGCCCTGGGGCAGACATAGACCGCTGAGGCCACTTTCTGTCATTCCTTCCCTTTTCTTCTAGATCTTCGTCACGGCCCAATCCTCACTCTAACTGTTCTTTATTTTCATCTCCCTTTCCACACTGCTCTCACCTTTTACTTTACTTAGCTCTCCCTTTGCTCCTCCCTCCTCTCTTTTCCAGATCATCCTTGGTCACAGCTCCTATCTCCTCTAATCTCTCTCCTGTTTTGTCTTTATCTATGTTCATCTCTCTTCCAAAGTGTCTTATTTCTTGTTCAGTTCAGCCCCTGTCTCATCACAGCTTTTATCTCCTCCAGGTTCTCATTGCTCCATCTCCACGTGTCCATTGTCCTGGCTACAGCCCAAATCTGCCGCACAAAACAAACTTCAGCCAGTTGTTCGTTTGGAAGTTGGTTAGCTGTGGACCAGTTAGGAATTGTGGTGAAGCTTTGCAGGTGATATTTTTTTTCTTCGGGGTATCAGGGCCACCCACTGGAACTGAGTGAGAGCTGTTGGGAAATGGGTGAAGCTGAGAAATACTTATTGCATAACCAAATTCATACTGATTCAGAAGAATTTCTGAACATATCCACACATGGCCAAACATACAAAGAAGGATTAGTCATTGTATTTTAGAAATGTAAATGCGAATGGCACACTGTCTTAATCTAAAGAGCGACATAATTAACCAATAAGACAGGCCCACCATTTTGATTTGGAACCTTGAATGACTTGTGTTATGTCACAGACCGTTATTGTATTGTTCTAAAGGCGTGTCACTGAGTGTCCATCTGTCACACCCTGTTCTGATTATTAATATATATTAACAATAACACTGTTTTTTCACTATAAACAAACCACAGAACTGGAACATTCTCATCACACTCTCACACAGGCTGAGTTTTTTTGACAATTTGAAGGTTGTTTTTCTCTAAACCAATGCGGACGTTAGAGCACAACTCTGTGTACAAATTTCAGAGCCTCAGTCAAAGGTTAGTAATTAGTGAAGAAAGAATTTGATTGTACAGACAATGACTAGGTGACAATCTTCCAGTTGTGTATAATCGTATGGTACGTTATAACCAGCAAAAAAAAAAGATTTAACAAATCATAGGAATTTGCTCCCGGAATGGATCTTCAATATATGTAAAATAACATTTCCATGTTGGGGCTGTCCCTAACCCAAGACAGCCTAGTTGAGAGAGCGTCTGATCAATATTTCTAGGCTGAATGCTAGGTCGTTGCTGAAGATAAGAATTTGTTGTCATACCTGTTGAGATATAGATATAGATATATATATATATATATATATATATATATATATATACAGTTGGTTCTGTCTGTCTCTGGCTGGATAAAGATGCAAAAGGGTATGCTTGATGCGTGTACACTAAAAGTGTTGGACTTTTTGAGTCCGACTGGTTTATCTTTGGCTGTCTACCCTGGTGGTCTTTGCAAAAGTTTGCCATCTGTCTTGTCATGTTGTAAACCTGTCTCTGCATGGAGTGGAGAACAGACCAGGAACTTCTCACACTGCAGCTTCATACAACTCCCATGAGGACTCACTGAATCCTCTTTCTCAGCATTCCTCTGTACCTCTATCTCTCTAGCCCTGTTCTTCTTTCTCCACTTATCCCTCTCTCTTCCTTCCTCTCTTCACCCCTCTTCTCTCTCTCCCTCTTTTTCTTCTCACTCTCTTCCATATCTCTCTCTATCTCTATCTCCCTTGCTCTATCCCTTTTCCTCTCCAGCCTTTCTACAGTATCTTACACCAGATGGTCTGCATCTCAGAGGCATTTCCAAGGATCTAAATCTATTAATGAGCGCCCCATGTATTTTTCCTTGGTAGTCTGGCATGTGATTGGTAATACGACTGAAAAACCTCGCCCTGACATATCCTCCCCACGTAAGACCTGTCAAGGTCCTCTCCAATAAGGCACCAGAGGCTGTCTACATTTCTTTGAAGAAAACTTGACCTCTCCTTTCACAATGCTGTATTAAAACATGTCTGTTTTTTTAGCGTGCTTTACAGACAGCCTGTGGATAGCTTGTTACTGTGTAAAGGAGATTAATGTGGTGACAGCGGTGTGCATTGTTGGAGTGATTCATTCTTTTGCTGCCCTGTTTTATTTCTTTTTTTCTGAGGAATGGGTATCATGAAAATATTGTACAGATCATGCTTAGAATGAAGAGTATTAAAAGGGGTACTGGAGGCAGATTGAGGGGCATTTTCATGGAGCACAGTCGATCAACATCCCAGAAGGAAGAGCATTTGAGTGAATCTACTGTGGTCTTTTGGGGCTAAATTCATTGAAAGTTGTAACAAGACAGTCAACATATGGATACTTGTCTTTCAGTGAGTTGCAGAGCCTTAGGGAAGCATTCAGACCCATTCACTAGCATTTTATTATGTTATAGACTTTATAATAACTTTATAATCATTTCTAACTGATAAAAATTATTTGTTTGCCATCAATCTAAACCCAGTGCCCATACTAAAAAACATTTTTAGAAATGTGTGGGTATTATTTTTTCAGATAACTGAAATATCTCATGTACTTTCAGGCTCTTTGTTCAGTACTTAGGTAGAAGTGGATTTTGGAAGTGATCACAACTTTGGCATATCCTTTGGAATGCCTCTACCAACGTTTCACCCCCTGGATTTTCTCCCATTCCACTTCATAGACCCTCTAAAACTCTCTCAGAGTAGAACACCAGTGCGATCGTCAGGTCTCTCCAGCTAAATTCAATAGGTTTCAGGTCCGGACTTGAATAGAACATTTACAGACTTGTCTGGAAGCCTTGTCTTGACTGTGTGTTTCAGTTTGTTGTTGAACTGAAAGATAAATCCAGCCAGAGGTCCTCCGTGCTCTGGATCAGGATGTCTTCAAGGATCTCTCTGTATTTTGCTCCATTCATCCTTCCCTCAAGCCTGACCAGCCCCTTGGGTATTGAGTGTCAAAAAAAAAACATAAAAAATGTCACTTATAACACAGCAGAAGGTGGAGAAAGTAAAGGGGTCTGAATACTTTCTGAAGGCAATGTATGTATAAGGACTGGGAGGGCCTTGTAGCCTGGGGTTAAGATACACAGATCCAGAGAGAATGTCTTGATCTAACATAGTACTTACTTGGACGTTGCCATGTTTGACTCCCTGTATATAGAAAGGTAAAATAAAACAATGTCTCAGTAATGGACATAAAGTCCATGATAATGTCAGAGATAATGTATTGTAACATCTGGGTTGGTTCATGCTGTATATGAAGATAATGTACACAATATATTACATCAACAGTTGTTCTCCAGAGGATTCATCACGTTCCTTGTCAACGGTACTGTACTTCTGTATTCTGATCAAATGAATTACAATGGTAATTTCTAACATTTAACATATGTTCTCAGTCAGAGAGATTTACAGTACTTAGTACCTACATTTTATACGGGAATTTTTATATTGCCCCCCTGAGTTGGTAAGAGCATGGAAGCACTGTGCTCTTACCAACTGAGCTGTGCAGGAAATCCTACAGGGTTGGTGTCCTGGTGTGTTGTAGTAGGGAGTGACCAGGCTGTTCATTTGAACCAGAGTTGATTGTTCCATATTGTTGAGGGCATCCATCAGGTGTGAAGAGCTGCTGTTAACCTAATTTGGGTTACACAGGCTTCCTCTTCCTGCACACCTGTATTGTGCCAATGTTCTCTGGTACAGTGGTTGTCAAACTGGGGGTTGGGATTCACTTGTGAGAGGGAGGGTGGGGTTGTGCATTACAACATATAACCTATTCATTGTATTAATGCATTGCTGAATGGAACAGTTTTCTCTCTGCTGCCTGGATGTTGTGTTACGTATTTTGTGGTCTGTGTATCATTTGTCATCGCTGAACTCCAAAGACTTAATGGTAAAACATGTGGGTCATGGTCATCTGATACACAACATGGTATGGGTATCATGGAACAGTAAACGTAATGAAGGTTTGCCTTAACAAATAACCAACATCATAACGTGACCATTCTAACACAGATTTCTTTGTCTTGGATCATATACCACATCTAATATTACAATCCTTGGGATATTGCTTGTAAAAGTATACCTTTTTTCTCTGTGCCCAGTGATATTAGATAGCTTGGTCGGTACATGTTTTTCTCCCCTCAGAGTTCTTCTATGCCTCTTAATCACACAGCCATGGGTATCGCATTTCTGACCCCCCCCCCATTACTAAAGAAAGCTTAATCACAGCCGCGGAATTGTTGAGAAGGCCCCATTGTATTTTCTCATGTTAAAATAGAATGGATTTGTTTTATGAGGACCGGCGCCGTAAAGACTCCCTCCTGCCTCTGGCTCCTTGGAGCACTGCTTCCATCAGTATAGGGAAGACAGGGCAGAAGACACAGTGTTCTATGGTAAATTTCACTCTGTCCTGAGGGAGACCCGCTTGGAAAAATAAATGAGGTCCACTCGAACACAGAGCAGAGGACGTAGAGGCGCACGTAGTTCTTCTTTTTCTTGCTATTTTCTTTGCCCTTTCCTCTAAAAATGCTTGGGAGAGTCGAAGATCGGGGCATCATCCAAGAAATATCCAGCCAAGCTGTTTTGCTTCTTGCCACACTCAACCAGTAAATGAGATTAACGCACATGACCAAAACACTCCACCTGCCAACGACCACAATTACTTCCAGGGGCCTGAGGGAGTAGTTAGTTAACAGCAAGGCAAGGCATGCTTTGCCAAGCCTTACCTCCCTTAGCCTGGAGCGATGCACAGCCAAGGTGCTCCAACGAGTGGAGTCTCCTGGTCAAAACATGCTGTGACACACCCTGGTAGAGTGCAGCCTTGAATCTACAAAGTAGCGTCTTAGACCGCAGAGCCACTAAGGAGCTCCTTCCGTTCTCACAACAACACGGTCAGACCCAGATGAGACCCCTTATATGATGACATAGGAGAGAATATTTAACAAGGCATAAGAAGATGTGACATATGACCTAGGTGCCATTGCAGAGAGTGTCTGAACCCAGTCCTTGGCCATGGCATATTCACCATATTAGGCACCACAAAACGCAGAGATGCCTATTGGCTAAAAGCAGAGTTCAAATAAATGTTTTGTCACACTCATCAAGCAAGTCAATACTCAGGGTTTGAGCATTCGGTTTATAATGTAGGCTAATGTATTGTCTGCTTGCAGTGATGTGTGTTTTACATCACGCTTCATGTCCCATGGGTATGATCGTGATTATCTCACGACCATACCCATGACAGGTTGCGTAACTACCTGTAAGTCCAATAAACAACTTTTACTATTCTTCCAAACATGCTGAAACATGTCATGAATGACTGCAGGACCGGCAGCAATCATGGTCATTTACAAAGTACAATACAACTCTAGTTAAGTCTAATCTAAGTTTAATAATGTTACAGGAATATACTGTACAAGACATCAGCCTCAACTATAGCACAGTATTTATCAAATAATTCCTCAGGATGTGAAAAATACAAAGATGTGGTTTGAATAATGTGGCTGTAAGCTGGTATGTGTTCTTGGTTTTTCTTGAGACATTAGATTATTTTTCTTCCTATTGCGCCAGAGAAGACGGACTGGGAGGGGAAACGAGTGTTGTTCTTTATGGACCTTATGAGACAAGCGTAGAAGATTCCATGTTCATTAATTCTAGCCTGATCAACTCAACATGACATCACAGTATTCTCACAGTAATCAGCACTGGGAACTAAAACCAACTTGATTCCCTTTGACAAAATTAAGTGCCATTATTTCACAATCTCCTTTTCCACGCCAACTCATTTGGAATTTGAAAGGGGGCATCAAACACAGAGAACAGTTGAGCAAGGACACTACTCTGTTCTTTACAGAGAGGACCACTTCAGCTTTCTGTTAGACTAGTATCTAGAAGATTCTTGGGTTAAAAACAAACATCTATTCATGTCTGACACAGGTCCAGGAACAGATAACTAACAGCAGCTGTAATCTGACAACGATCTTTAACCGCCCATGGGGCTTTGCAGTGAAACAATAATACTTTAGAAACGTCAGGAATCTCAAAATATACACCGTTTCCCAGAAAATGTCTGCTATTGCAATTCATCTCGGCAAGACATTCGGAATTCTACATACTGTAGATTCTATCATTACATGAGTTGTGACAGATGATAGTGCCGTAAAGGGAGTGCAAGTAGAGTGAGGGAGAGATAAGAGGGAGAGACAGAGGTGACAGAGGGAAACAGAGTGAGCAAGACAAAGAAAATGATGAAGACAGTTTTGTTATTAATTATTCAATCTTTCTTATTTTCCATTTGCTTCAGCAATTTAAACAAATGCAAACAATTCCCCATGCCAGCAAATCCTTTTAAATGTATATTCTGAGAGACAGACAGAGAGAGGGAAAGGGGCTAGCTCGGGTCACTATGTGTGCTACATCTGCTCTCTCCATCATGGGTGGTCTGAGACTCCCCACCCGGCCATCAGACCTCCACACACCGAGTGTGTGGAGATAGAAGGCCCAACAGATAGAAGGCCAATTAGCCTCATGCTGGGGGACAGCAGCTAGGACCTTACCACCAAATGGAGTAATGGAGGATGGAGGAGGTGAATATATCCTCAACAGCACCCTCAGCTGTACCACCATCATCCCACATTATGTTTATGGAATGGCCCTCCTTGGAACTGTGTGCCTGTGGCAACAGTATCTTTCCAACGTTACTGTGTTTCAGTGCTTTGAGAAGCATGTCCATGCAGTTTTACACAACAAAGAGAGATTTCGAAAATGCGGTAAACATTAACACTGACTCCACTAATTGTACATGGTCTATATCTATGACAATTGTAGAAAGTCGAGTACACAATGTGATTTATAACCAAAAAAGAACCTATGTTTTATGACACATTTCAACCAAGCAATTATATTTAGAAAACAGGACATTTTTCTTGACACAGAATGTTACTTTCTGGTCCCTTTCCATCCTCTCTGGCTTGCTCCACTGGACTTTTTGTATTGTTAGGGTTAGTGGAAAATGTTGTCCTCTATGGCCAAGTTTTTGGAACAATAGCTGTTTCCACAGTTGTAATAAGATCTTTACGGAGCAGTGGCGTATCCCCGTTTTTGATCATAGCTGTCATGTACTATATGTATTTTTTCCCCAACTGCCTCATTTACCTTCTCTGTCAAATATTGCATCACTAATAAGGTCAAACTGAATGCTGTTTATTTCAGGTGCATGTGGTGGCTTTGCACGTTATGTACTCAGAGTTACAGCAATAGACAAGTGAACTGCTGCCACACCCTAGATTTAAAGTCTTTTGTGAACTTTGGATAAAGGGAGAGTATACAATATGAGTATGGAGTTAAGAACATGCAGGAAGCTTACTCCACAGTTAGCTTGACCTCCTCCTTTTCTGCAGCAACCCCAACAGCTGGGCAAATGAGTGATCCGGGTCACGGCACCAATGGCAACAGAATCACTTTCTCCACAGTCCAACCGGGAAAAAACTGGCAATCCTCCGAACACGCCACCAACAGTCACAATACACCGTTGTCTCCATCGTCCCACAAAAACTGTAGTCCTTGCATACACCTACATCAAGTTAAAATCACAGATTGAAAGGCTACCAGTGCACACCACCTGGGCTTGGGCAGTTTCTCCCATTCTTGCCCTAGATTCTCACAAGCTTGGTCAGATTAAATGGGGAGCGCCTGTGAAGTCTGGGCTTAGGCACGGACACTCAAATGACTATCATAGACTTGTGCCAAAGCCACTCCAGTGTTGTTGTGTGCTTTGGGTCATTGTCAGATGAGGTCCTGTGGCTTCACGGCTTGATCTTTGCTCTGACATGCATTGTGAAGCATGGGACCTTATATAGATACAGTAGGTGTGTGACATTTTAAACCATGTCCAATCAATTGAATTTGCCACACTCCAATCAAGCTCTAGAGACATTTCAAGGGTAATCAAAGCACACAGAATGCATCTGAGCTCAATACATAGTGTCATAGTAGTGACACTCCAAGTGTCAAAGGTCTAAATATGAGACGTTGGTGGGATCAGTGTGCTACACTAGATAACAAGTAGCTAGCTTGGTAATCTAGCAAACATTATACAACGTGTACTTCAAAATGTCAATTTTAATAGCCTATTCTTTCTGCACATTGAGTCTGCCTCATGAATGAAATTGTGCTATACAAATAAAGTTGCCTTGCCTTGCCTTGTGGTATAACTAGAACTGAGCAAACAAACACTTTTTTAAATACATGTCCTAGGTTGCTAGTGACTATAGTAAGTTAGCCACAAGTCTAATTCAGCCTTTGTATTCTTCCATTGCTATAAAGGGATGTCTTTATTTATTTTTCACCAGAGCTTAATCCCAATTTCTTTGGAGTAGCAACAGCAACTGAATCAAAACAAGACAAAATCATTGGGCCAAAGCCACATCTACTGAGCATGAATACACCCACAGTAATAACCTTTTTGGGAAATACTCCATTTCAAATCTTTTTTCCTCAATACCGTTTACAAAATAATTACAATTTTTGTACAAATGACTCCTTTAACCCTAATTGATTCCAGGTTGTTCCTGTAAATGAGAATGTGTTCTCAGTCAACTTGGTAAAATAAGGGCACTAATAAAAGATCATAACAAAGCTGCTACTGGCACAAAACAGAGCAGCACATCTTGTACTTAACAACACACAAATAACTTTATACTGACAACAAAATACTGCTACTCAAAATACTGACAACAGAAAAGCTTAAATGAACAGTGTGTATCCCAGTCCCTGTTGACCAACAGTAGAGGAGAGATTGGCTGCATACCTTCATAAAATGTAAGTTGTCTCTACACTTATATACATTATCTCACAAAAGTGAGTACACCCCTCACATTTTTCAAATATTTGATTAAATCTATTCGTGTGACAACATTGAAGAAATGACACTTTGCTACAATGTAAAGTAGTGAGTGTACAGCTTGTATAACAGTGTAAATTTGCTGTCCCCTGAAAATAACACAACACACAGCCATTAATGTCTAAACCGCTGGCAACAAAAGGGAGTACACCCCTAAGTGAAAATGTCCAAATTGGGCCCAAATAGCCATTTTCCCTCCCCGGTGTCATGTGACTGGTTAGTGTTACAAGGTCCCAGGTGTGAATGGGGAGCAGGTGTGTTAAATTTGGTGTTATCGCTCTCACACTCCCTCATACTGATCACTGGAAGTTCAACATGGCACCTCATGGTAAAGAACTCTCTGAGGATCTGAAAAAAAGAATTGTTGCTCTACATAAAGATGGCCTAGGCTATAAGAAGATTGCCAAAACCCTGAAACTGAGCTGCAGCATGGTGGCCAAGACCATATAGCGGTTTAACAGGACAGGTTCCACTCAGAACAGGCCTCGCCATGGTCGACCAAAGAAGTTGAGTGCACGTGCTCAGCGTCATATCCAGAGGTTGTCTTTGGGAAATAGACGTATGAGTGCTGCCAGCATTGCTGCAGAGGTTGAAGGGGTGGGGGGTCAGCCTGTCAGTGC